>JAEANM010002483.1:0-24468 GCA_017656035.1 Myanophis thanlyinensis | reverse complement strand
AGCCTAATGGCTAAGACATCTGCCTAGAGTGCAGGCAATGCAGGTTCAAATCCCATAAGGGTATGGCTGGCTGATAATGGCAAAATGAACCTGAAATAGAAGGTCCCAAACACATTTTTAACTTAAAATCAATTTACTGTCTAGAAGGCACTGCTTGCTTCAGTCCTATTAGAACAGAAATGTGTCCATTTTTGTTTGTGTATGACTGTTTGTTTTTGTGTGTGTGTGCTTTGTCATCTGTATTCACTTACTCAGTGAATTCAGTGGAATTTACTCCAGGCTAAGTGAATACAGAATCAGAGCCTATGAGTTAAATAAATATACCAAGATAGAAAATACTGTTTTGGATAGATTGCATGATTGAAAGTTTATCTCAGATAAACAGTAGCTGAATATTTTTTATAAGAAAAATCCAAAGTGTATGCATGTGTTCTTTAAATTTTATTTTAAAGGAAAGTATTCACAGAAAAGGTACATGTCATTGGATGCTTATAAATTGTTTTCTTCAGTACATAAATGACTAGAGTGATAGGAATGGTTATCAGTCAGGTTAACTTTCTCTAGGATAGTAGTGGTGCCAGAGGTGGCAGTCAGAGCCCACTTTGTGGGCACACATGCTGTCATCCCAGCTCAGCTCCACCATGTTTCTCCATGGTGTTTTTTGTCATCATTTTCAGGGAAACAGAAGTTTTCCTGCAAATGACAAAACAGAAGCTCATGGAAGAAAAAGATCTCACCTCTTACAGAGTTGCTGGTGTTGGGATTCCCTGCCTCCCGCCGGCCAGCTGACTTCAGGTCTCCACTGCGCATGCGTGTACACATGTGTGCACAGTTTGGGCACTCAGCATCTAAAAATTCACCATCATTGCTCTAGGACAGACATGGGCAAACTACGGCCTGCAGGCCACATCTGGCCCGTTGGGCTTTTTAAGCTGGCCCGCTGAACTAGTTACTAGCAGGAACCAGCCCAATGAAAAGCTAAGCATTAATATGCTCTGAAGTAAATTATTAACTCAGATGGTAAAATTCTCTTTGATCACATTAGTAGTAGTTTACTGAACACAGCACACAAAGCAGATTTATCCAGAATATTCCACTGGTTGGAACCGCCCCACCTTCCTCAACCACCTTATTCCATTTATGCGGCATGTAATGGTTTTTGCATTTAATTTATATTAGTTCACACAAACACACCATTCTCCTATTCTGGCCCGGCCCTCTGTCAAATTTTAGAAACCATTGTGGCCCACGAGTCAAAAAGTTTGCCCACCCCTGCTCTAGGATCATATATCTAGCTGATTTATAATGATTTGTTTTGTATTGTATAATTAAGGATGTTTGAATGTAGTCATATATAGGTACATTTTAGCTTGTCCAATTGGTATTGTAGAGTACTAATTAAAAAAATAGACTATCTTGCTATTTTGGGTGCAGCTGGCAAGCATCCCACTATACAAACAATGTTGGAGGCAATACCTTCTCCAATATGAGGTGCATTTTTATTACCCTGTTCATTTCCAGACATTTTGTGTGATGTTCCAAGTTGGAGAGGATTCAAGCAAGCAGTAAAAATGTTGAAGGAGCCAGAATTAGCTCCTGAAGATGAAATATGGCTTGCTTAGCCAAGTGATGAGTAAGCAGGAGTTGACAAGCATCTGCTGTGAATGTATTTGAAATGTGCTACATCCAGACTTTCTGAGCTTACTGGAAGAATTACATGGAAAAGTTTCCAGTGGAATAGTTGTGGTAAATCTGTATTATTGCAAAGAGGGGAGGGAAAAAGGCTTTTGCAACATCTTAAAGCAGTTCTTCCTATTTGGTGCTATCCAGAAATTTTTAGTTTTGAATTTCCAGAAATTTTTACAAGCAAAATTCCAGATGAGAAAGGGAGACAAGCAACATAGCACGACACAACTAGTGTAGAGGAATTATATTAATTTGCCTTGGTAAGGTAGCAAGTTTTCAGTCTTGGCCTCCCAGCCATTTTAAAATCATGTGAAAATGGCAATCTTTATCAGAATCACTGGGACAAAGCTGAATCCAGGACCACTATTACCTTGCTGCAAATAGAAATACAAGAAAAGTTATGTTTGAAAATTTTCCTAAGACATGAATATTTACTCTCCTTCTCCCTTCACATCCCAACATCCCACTGCAGTTTGAGAATGGGACAGTGGGAAGAATGAGGAGTTGTAGTTCATGTCATATGCTGGTCACCAGCTTAAAACAGACAAGGAAACTGACAATAAGTCTCCACGGTCCAATGATATTTGGAATTGATGTCATTTTAGTCAACTATACTGAGAGAAAACCAGTTTGGTGAAACTTAGCTAATTTAGCTAAGAATCTTAAAAGTTGGGCTTGAAAAAGGAAAAAAAAACTGGGTAACAGTCCAATGCTAAAGCAGGACCATTCTCTTTAGTTCCTATTACACCAAGCTAGAATAAATATTGTAAAAATATGATGTAGGAAAATGGATTATTTGCTTTGCATCACAGGAAGAAAGGGCAGGAAATCATATTTTGACCATATTTTGAAACGCTTTTTGTTTAATACATGGACCAGATTTCTCTCCCCCCCCCCCCCGGTAGGTAAGTCTGAACAGGTAGTCCTCGACTTACAATCATTCATTCAGTAACCATTCAAAATTACAATAGCACTGACCAAAGGACTTATAACTCCTGCCAAAATTACAGCTGATACAGTATCCTTTCAGTCACATGAATAAAACTCAGAGGCATAGCAATCTGCCCACCCGTATGAATGACTGCAGGCATATCCCCACCTACTTCCCTTTCATCCCACCCACCTGGGTTCTTATACACTTTGGGTCTGTTACTGTCCTGTGATTCCCTCCTCCCCAACCTCATCATGGCTTGGTAACTTATCTTTTCTATAGATAACCTTCAAGAAGTAACTGATCTGCAGTGCAGCCTTCCTATATGGAAGTAGGATGCAAGTAGGCACAATTTTGGAAGAGCCACACCTTCTTTTGTGGTGATACATTTTCCCCCTCTTTGTTGAAGTATAACTGACCATCTTAGAAACTGTGACTTTGTTATAGCAAATAAAAATGTCACCATTCTATTATTAATCAGGTGCTTAACTCGAAAGATTTCCAGTAAGGTGGCAATATATAGTTGATCTTTGCTGCCCACAAAAAGCTGTGGAGGTTTAGACCTGGTTAAAAGTTCATGTACCCCCAGGAAATCTCAGGCTGATAGACTAAATTAAGAAATAAACACAAATATATTGATCTGGATTTGAAAGGAGGGAAGTGATTGGAGCACAGAGAAGTATCTACACTGAAATCCTTTTTGAGATCTTTTTGAAAGCAACCAGCATTTGACTGGATACAAATATAAGGGCGAACCTATAGAGTCCATCAGAGAAAAGTGTAAATCTGAGTTCCTCAGATCTCCTTATCAAGGAGAAGTTGTTTCTAAATGCAAATAATGGACAGATTGCATACCTATCCCCACTAAAACCATAATATATGCTACCTTCTAAAAAGACCTCAAACCTATTCATTTGCCTTATGGCATACACAGCATTTACTAATATGATAATTCTGAGGAAGAAGCAATCTTCAAACTGTCCTGACTAGTTCTTTTAAACCATAATTCTTAACAAAATACTTCGGCTGAAATTGAACTGGAACCTTTTAATGGACAGTAGTCAAAGGTGTCACTAAAGGAGAGAAGGGGACAAGTGATGAAATCTGTTCTGCAATATCATGGCACAAATGCTGCCAATTATGTACTTGTGTGCAACCAGGTAAGTACAAAAGCACAAATTTAAATTCAATTCAAATCTTTATTGTCAATACACAACATGTGTGCAGTGAAATTGAATGAGCCTCCATCAGTTCAATCCCACAAAGCACAGAAACACAGAATACATTCAAACACAGAATACATCTCCAGACCTATAAACAAATCTCTAACTTCAGGAAATACCAGGGCTAGGCACACATTTCCACATACGTACGTACATACATACATACATACATACATATTATTCTACCGGTATGTACATATTGCATGTTGCACTGGCATTGTGAGTCTATATCAAGTCTAGTCATGGTGTTATGTGGCATTTAGAAGTCTGACAGCCATGGATAGAAGCTATTTTTCAGCCTATTTGTCCGACTGGCTTTTATATCTCTTTATATTTATGCTTTTATATCTCTTGCCCGATGGTAGAAGTATGAAGAAGTGCTGTCCAGGATGAGAGTCATCCATGAAGATTTTTCTCACTCTGTTGATTCAGTGGGATCTGGTGATTTCCTCCAGTGGGATTATAGGGCAGCCCATGATTTTTTGTGCTGTGCTCATTACCCTTTGTAATGCCTTCTTGTCTCTGGTTGTTAAGCCAGCATACCATATGATGACACTGTATGTGAGGATACTTCTATTGTTGACTGGTAGAAGGAAGGAAATGTTGCATTCTAACATTACTTTGCTTGCTTTATTATCTTAGTATTTAGTGTAATTAGGTGCAGAGATACAAGCATCCACTCTTTCTGTGATAGGGCAGCCCAGATACCTAATCTTATTTAACAAAATATTTTTTATTATGAGTATATTTTTCAAATTTTGTATCTCATGGAGAATCTAGCTTTAAATAGTTTTTTTTTTAAGAATAATGTGAATGTCTGTGTTGCCAGGGGATTAACTTGGCTACTCTTTATAAACAGTTGTATTTTTTTAAAACAGCATGGGTGAGAAAAATTAAAAATAATATATACAGCTTGTAGACTTGACAACTTACTCGGATTACAAGTTATAAACACACTTATACCTTCTATGTGATGATTTTGAAAGACCTAGACAAAGAAGAATGTGACGTTAGCTTGACATAATAAGGAGGGGATCATACATTCTTAATTTGAATATTGTTTGAATGTCCATATGTTCCAGCCAGTGCGAATAGCCTGGCCAGTGGTGAAGGATGCCCACAATTGTATTTTAGCAACATCCAAAGGGTAGCCAGCTAGAGATTTTTGAGTATAATCAAGAGTGTTGTTTATTGTTATTTGAAATAGTCCCAGTGGATTAGAGCATCCCAGGATCATCTTCACTGTGAACCTGTCAACTCATTGATGCACACAGGAGAGATACAGGAGAAAATACAGTTGACAAAAAAGGGAGAAAATCCCTTTTCTTTCTGCTTTAGACCAATGTTCCTCAACTTGGCAACATGATTGGTTGGGGAATTCTGGGAGTTGAAGTCCACACTTCTTAAAGTTGTCAAGCTTAAGAAACACTGCTTTAACCCTTTCCTTATTTGTCTTCTACCATTATCTGTTATTTGGTTCTGCATTATAATTTTATTTGGAGGGTTTTGGCCCTTTAAAAAAAACCTGATTGACATATAATTTCTGTGGATATGGACATGCTGAAACAAATTGCCCAGCATATTCTCTCAAATATGCCAGAGAATAATATGAAATAAGGAATTACTCACTGTGCTGGGAAGACTTTTAAAAAATAAAAACACCCATTTTTTTTTCAAAAGCAAGCAGTGAATACTTAGAGCTATGTGCTCAACTGTAACTGTAATTTCCACCATTCTGTGAATGTTTCCAAACAGCTTCTGATAGTCTCAGTTTAATGAGAGATGGTTTGTTTAATTATTTTTATCATTATTGATGCCTAAAGCAGTGATATTTGAATTTTTTTTTCCCAATTATTGTGGTGTTTCTCAACCTGGCCATCTAGAGAGGCATGGACTTCAAATATTCCCCAGCCAGCATGCTGCCTGGGGAATTCTGGAAACTGAAATCCATATACCTTAAAGTTGCCAACTTAAGAAAAAAACTGCTTTAATAAATGTACAGGTCTACCCTATCTACACACAAACATACCCCATTTCTAAAAAAACAATGCTGCCTCCTTTAGCCTTTGTTTCATCAGTTCACACATACAACCTAAGCACTTGTGTAGAGCATCTCTCCCTCTCTCTCTTGCCAGATGAGATTTGGAACAAGGGTGAAATTCTTCACCTATGACAGTGTGACATTTCTGGGGATTTCAGAGAAGACCTTTCAATGATGGGACTAATACAGTCGGGGCAGAATCAACCTGAAAAGTTCTTTGAAAACACCAGCCATTTGAAACAAAGGATGATAGTCCTGAGAGTGGCCTGAATATTGTAAGCAAAACTTGTGCTTGTTGCACAGTCAGTGGGCACAGCTGGAAAGTCTCCGTCAGACAACACTGATTTTTGTTTTAAAATATTCTGGTATGTGTCATTTCCTGAAATATAAAACATGCAATTGAACTCTTGTTTCAGATCAGAACTGCCCAGAATTCTTATCTTTCTGCCTCGGTTTTCTCATATGATCCTTTGCTTTCTTTGGCAACATGCTGAAATTGGCTTTGGGGATGGAGATGTGACAAGACGTTAAAATCTAGTCAGCAATATGCTGTGTATAGCAAAAACAGATGGGATTCCATGAGATGAGAAGCTGTCATTCCTGTACTTTAATTTTCTCGGCAATCCTACTTGATTCTAAAGAACGCACTGGGTAGAATCTGTTCAATTACAAGGGCATTGCCTTGTGAAGCCACTTTGGATTCGTTTAAGCCTATGAACTATGAGAAAGTTATAGATTCTCTGTGAGTTGAGCTCTACCTTATGTAGGCTGAATCTTTGCCCCTTATTATTATTCCTGGTTGCCAGACTGGTTTTTATAGAGGTGGAAATGCTGCTTTGGGAGACAGAGTGATGCTACTAGGCCTGACAAATGACAGTGTTTTTCAAGAGGCCATTCTTCAAGCCAGTTGTTTTGGGCAGCTATTGCCATGTCTATAACCACCCCTTTATCTGATTAAGCATAGGCTAGGAATGGATGACAACTAGTGGGAACTAAACTGAGAGGATCTCTCTGATGTTCAATACCAGCTATGGCATCTTTTTAAATTACCTTTGCTAATTGGGAGTTGGAGGGACTGTGTTGTAGTTATTATGTGCCTTCTTAAATTGACATTCTAAATTGGTTGGGATGGAGAAGAATGAGTGAAAACATGCATATAGTACTGTATGTTAAAGAAAAGTGTATAGAAAACAGATTTTTATTCCTGAGTCCTGTTCCTAAAACATCCATAGATTTTGAGTGTTTTGTGAAACAATTCCCCAAGTTAGTATTACACTTCACACCCTAACATTAATGGAAAGAAAATTTCCCAGATGCCAGAACTCTTTGTTTATCTAGGTGTTTCACCAGAATCTTAGGTCAGAGCAGGACCACAAATCTATCATTTAACTTTTCTTGAATTTGGGTGAATTCCCCTACTGATGGCTTACAGGCAGTGTGGCTTTCCTCTATCCATTCAGCTCCACACTATACGGAATGGATTTACCATATGTGCCTAGAACCTCTGACAACGCTGGACCCTTCTTTTACCAGGAGAGAAATGACCTGCCATGTGTGCTTTCCCCTGAATGGGGACAGTGCTTTATGGAATATGTTTAGTGCTGCTAAATGTTAAAATATTACTTCAGCTGTAAATTTCTCAGCAACTAATTTACATAAGATATATAATGGAACAGGCATTGTGTGATGTGGCTGATAGGATCTATATCTCAGATCTATCATGTGGCTATTTTTTTAATGGGGTTCAACTCCTGCCCCTCAGTGAAGCTGCCTACATAATGGATGTACTTCCTTTCCTGAAATATCAATGTGGGAGGCCTTGGCAGTAGCAACTCTCTCAAATCTTCCTTTTCTGCAACTCTCTTCTCCCTCCCCCTCTGCCCATGTGAGGTCACATTCAGCCCCTGGTTATTTCTGCATTCCAGCTCACCCTATTGCTGTGGTTAATGATGTGCTGCCAGGGACTCTACACTTCCTTCTGTTATCGCTTCATTTATTCCATCTTGACGCTTTCTTCTCTGCAGGCTGTGCTCGCTCATTACAGCATAAGAAGCCAATGGCTCATTCCTTTAAGTGTCTTATTCTTGTGGGTGATAGTGTTTCCCTTTTGAATACCAATAGAAATTACCATTCTGTTTCTGGGGGGGGAGGGAAACCCGCCCCCACCAAGTTCTGTTAAAATTGTACTTTCATCTGCATTGCCATTTAAAAAAAAAATCTTGATTCTTTTGAAAGGGGTTATTCCTATGTGGCATACTGCAAACACCTAGAGTTATTTTAATCAGAAACCACCATCCTACTTGTCTTTTTTTAAAGCCTTTGAGAGCTATAGATGGCTTTACAAAAGTATCACTGGAGAGGAAGAAGATTTTGAGCTCCTTTTTCACTTTTGAAGGATTTGGCCCTTTTACTCATAAATATGCTTCTGTTTTAAAATAGGATAGACAGATAGATAGATAGATAGAATAGGTATGATTCATCTATTGCAGATGCAATGTTCCTATTTTTTGTTAGTTATGTTAAATAAGGAGTACCAGAAAAAAAAAAAATTGCTGCCGAATTTTGTTGATTTTGGGATCTTTGGAGGCTGCAAAATCATTTTGAGGATGGCACATTGTCTGTGCAGTCTGCTTATGTTTTATTAGCCATCCTGTTACCAGAGACCCTGAAACTAACACATATCTTTGGAACCAAAGTAAAAACAATGTATTTAGAATGTCACCTAATAGAATATGTTTAGCTACAATTAACTATTTTTCACATAGGTCAATGACTAATGCAAAGATAACAGTTATATAAAGGAGTGAATGTATAATGCTACTGGTTATCTTTATGTTGAATCAAATAAATTTACATGTGGAATAAAAGGAATTGCCTAACAGGAACACATATTATGATAAGAGGAAATGTTGCCCTCTTTTCCTTTCTAATTTTATTCCATCAATATATGCATACCATTCTACTTCCTTTCATATCTTAGAGAGAGAGGGAGTGAGAGAGAGAGATAAATACACACACACACACACACACACGTTGTCTAAGTTTCTGGATCTGTTTTTTTTTCCCTTTTAACACCTTACTAAGGTTGGACATATGTGACCTTATCCACACTTGGCAGATGGAGACTGGATTGCGTTTAAAATAGGCCTCTGTGGTTAAACTTTTTTTCCTCCAGTTATTTTTATGTTGTTCTGATTTATAGCATATTTGTTTGCCTTCCTATTCTTTCTATCCCTTGCACATGTTCTCCTCTACTTCTCTTTTGGCATTGTGTTCTAAACTTAGTTGAATTGTCACTGTGGTGGATAGTAGATAAATGAAAGTCTATACTCCTCGGGGCACTTTGCAATAGATCATCAAGGATTCTGGAATCTTATTTAACACTGGTGTGAAGGGTCAGATTGCTGCCATATATCAGCAGTGAACTGGAAGATGTCATTAGGTGAAGTTTCAGGAAAGGAAATCTCACCCTTGATCTTATCCCTATATTTGAGACCACCACCCATAAGAAATAAACTCTGTTTCTGGGAATTGATGGGAAGGGGTTCTGAGGGGGAAAAGCAGGAGAGAGAGAAGAAAAAAAGAGAGAGGGGTGAGTTTAAGGAAAGGAACAAGAGAGCGAGCCATGTAAGGAACCTCTGAAGATCAGTTCAAGGCAATAAAAACAGATCTGATTTAACAATGACAACAACAACAAATTTGGTTTGTCCAAATTTAGCTATTAATATTACTTGATTTTGTAGGTCATTCTGATGCAGCAGGCAATCAGTTCCACACCTTCAGCTATCTTTTTTGCATTTTGTTGTATACATAAATAGATGCGTACAGTGCATATTCTGTCCTATGATCTTGATAATAAAAAGGACAAACTAGATTTTTGACCTTAAAGGCAGTCCATGCAGATGAAATGGGGTGCTTCCCTATTTGATCTTTTCCTGCAATTGTAGAAGACTTGGAATCTCTACCATTTACATCTGGTATCATTTCAACACTTCATTGTCTTTTCTTGTTCTGGTATCATAATCAGATAGACGCTGTAAAAACTGCAAATACATTAGACAATCGTCTGAGAATTTATTTTATGAAAAAAACTGTATCATCTTTTGTATCTCAGAAAGTGGAAACATTTATTAGGATGGTGTAGTAGCACATTATAGGCACACGAGAGATTCAAGCCTTGTCTATGTATGACTCAAAGATTCAGTTTCTTGTTTTATGTAGGATTTTGATCTGGACCTGTTTTGTACCCCTTGCAATGTATATAATGTACTAGGTCTTCACATAGCTTACTGTACTGGCTTGAAGTACATGAACAGCATTGATGAATAGGCATTAAATAAATATGACTAATAGCATTAGTACAGCCATGCTCCTGGGAAGTTACCTCAAATGGCACAACGTTTGCAGAAAACACAGTCTGCAGAAAACACAGCCACACATTTTCATTACCAATTATATCCTCTTTCCCATGGGCAATTCCATCTGAAAAGAGAGATCAGATTTGCTCTGAGCCAGCAGGAGGCTACTGTCTGCAAACACCCATCCCACAATCGCCTCAGGTGCAATCAACTCATCTGTGTTCTGGGAACATTGCCCAGGGAAAGAACAGTAAGGCCCCAAACATGGTAAGCTTCTGCAGCTCTGGTTGCTACTAACCTTTCTGTGTACATCTTTCTTGCTATAGAAACAAGAGACTCTTTTCTATCTCACTTCCACAAAAGGGTATCTTTCTGACAGGCATTATCCTGATCAGGAATCTGTTCCTGGAACACACATGCACACACACTCATGGAGAGTGCTCAGTTTCCTCCCTGACAGGTAGGTTCTTCCTTTAACAGAATCTTGGCAGAATTCATTACTCTGGCAAAGAAGGGTTTTAATGCAATACAAAGCTTTCCCACCCCTCTTTGCCCAGTGTACACAAAAGTGCTATGTGAATAAGGTTGCAGTAAATGTCTCCCTTTCGTAGATTTATTCCTTCATTAGTAATTTAAATAATGCCACTGTATAGGAGAGACTTCCATAAAACTGTTACATTTTCTTCACTGTGTCAAATAAATACTGAGGCTGTATCTCTGATAATACATAAACTGCTCTTTGTAGTCTTGCTCTCTCTGTTTTCCTGTTACAAAATTAGAAAGAGAAAAAGATTTGTAGAATCTATGTAGGATTGCTTTATTCAATATGGTTCCTTTTTTCATGGCCAGATAAAAGAAATAATTTCCTTTGCTACTCTAGTTAAGAGAGAAGTGATACATGATGATAGTATCTGATTTGGATAACTTGAACAAAGGATTAGGCACATTCAGGTAGTAACCAATAGATACATCATGTAATTTCATGTATGATAATATGGATGGTGGGATGAAGGACTGTAGACTATCATGCACTGGATTTTCTAGAAATGGTCTCTACTTCAAATGGCTTGAACTTTTGATCTAATCAGTAGGCATCTTATTCTTATTCCAGTCTGGAACCTAGTCTGACAAATTTATTAAGAATTCTTAAAAACAAACATATTCTCTACAGGGATTAAAGGGCCATCAAAGTGTATCTATTTTTATAAATATTATTAAGATGAAGTAGACAGTAGAATTTTTTAAAACTGTTCATCCCCTTCTTTTATGTCAGGTACATTTTGCTTAGACAGTCTTCCAATTATTCTGTTACATCTGTGGGAAATCTGAACTAAAACCAATTCCCCATTTTCCATTCCCTTCCAACATTTCTTCTTGAGGTTACTTTCTGTTATAACAGAACTTTACCCAGAAGACCAGTGCAAGCAGTCACTGAACCAGACAAAACAGGAGCCAAAAAGGAAACTAAAATTAGTCAGCAGAGTTGCCTCAGGCAGTAGATCACTTGGGGATTTCTCCATTTTTCTTTTAACTTCCATCATCTCTATTTATAATTTATATATGATTGGTTTTTCCTCCTCTGCATGTGACAATGAAGAACATTATTAGCATTTGATTGGACCTTCTGAGTCAAGAAAGGCCCAAAAAAGCTAACAACCAGAGCCTCTCCTCAATGTGCACATTTTATTCATTCTCACTGCTTCTGCTTTTGCATACACCTACACAAGGTATTTGGGAGAACAGAATATACTGTATATCTAAAGCTCAAGGTGAGTTCTCTATAAGTATTCACAATCTTGACATGGAGAAAATGATTGTGGAGCTGATGTGCAGACACATAGTGTATAGATTTCTTACGTAAATACATAATCTATGACAAGGTTAGAAAGAAACATTCCTTTTTTGGAACTAAAGATTTCTATCTCTGTGATGGAAGACAGAAATGTACAATCTTTCATGTCCATCTGTTCTACTGCAATCCATTTAGGTCAACGTAGGAAAGAGATGAACTGCAATTCTTTCTCTCCAAAGTTAACAGTCCAGTAGATCTGGAAGGCATCAGGTTAGGAAACTTAGCTTAGTATAAATAGAGTTATAGTGTTAGTCATTAGCTATCTCTCTTAAACATTGTTTTACATATCAAAGCATGATTCTACCTTCTTCAATATGTCAACTTTTTTGTAATTTGTTTTTATTTTAATCCTAGTTTACCTCCAAGAATTTAACAGACACGTGAATACTTATATTAGGAACTGAACAATTCTTATTTTTTGAGAACAAATCGCTTGAAGAATGCAAAGACCTGTGCTTTTTCTACATATATTTTATTTTTTTTAATTCATTCAGTATCATTCCAAGAATCTAATGGTCTTTGTTCCCTATCATATTTCTAAAACTAGTTTGTCAACAGTCTGTAAGGGTATCAAAATACAGTATATTACTTAAACATGTGCTCATCTGAATACCTTCTGTATTGCTATATGAATCACTTTCAGAAATTGTCTATTCACTATTTTAAAACTAATACGAGACTATCAGAATGATAAGTTTGAAAACTCTTCACTGAGTGAGTTTATCTTAAACTCTGAACAAACAAAAACAAAAATTATAAGCTTAAGACTGAAGTAAGCAGCAAAAATATTAAATAAGATGTAAATTTAGTTATAAATAGACTAAAGGTTCAGTTAAATTTGGAATATTTAAATGTTTTAATAACATTTTGAAATTAATTAGAAAGACCAAACACCTTCTTGTGGAAAATAGATCTATTTGGGTTTAACATAACAGAATTAAGTAATATTATGATTTTAATAACTGGACACTACACTTTAGGTAGAGGAAAAATTGCAAGCTATTTAAATCAAAATATTGAAATAAACCTTTGAAAATGGAATAAAAAATTAGCAGCCATAGTATCAACAGTCAGTAACAATGTCTACTTCTATGGATATAGTATGTCTGAAAAATGTGATTGAAGAAATGTCAAACATAGAACAAATTTTATCTGAGAAGATTCAGATGGTATTGAAAGTAGATTTATAACTAATGGCAAAGTAATGATTTGGAAAAGAATGTTTCAGCGTATCTACAAAAAAAATTGACTGAGATTGGGCATTGGTCTTACCTGATACGCTCCTTTCTCATTGTGCTGAGAATTTAAAAGTCAACAAGGAAACATAAAAGATAAACCAAGAGAATGACATTGATATATATTTCTTTTGTATTTATTAAAAAAGACGTTAAAATCTTAAAGAACCCTGTAATGGGACAAAGAAGAAATGAAGAGCAATCAAATCCCAGGACAATGATTAGAAATATTTAGATTAAATACTAAATTAAAAGTAAAAGTAAAAAAATATGTAGCTGGCTCATTTGATCAAGATTAAAGCAAGATATGTTTTACTTCTGGCAACCTTAATGGACTTTTTGTTGACACCAGCACTGAAAAGATGATATTTTATAAATTTGGTTGAATATAGAGTGAGATATATGATGAAGAAATAATTATTTGTAACTTTAAGGAACAGGAAGAGTCATCAAATTTGTATACATTTGTTATGATGAAGGTTGAAGTCACTTTGTCATATATTTATTTTCTCTTTCTTTATTATAGGTTTAGCTTTTTCATTCTTTTCTGCATCCCTTTTCTCAACTACAGAGGTTAAAAACAGGTCTAAATTTAGCAAACTAACAAGCAATTGTTGCTTGAGCAGGAGGTGCATCCTCAGAGGAGATGGAAATACCTCCCTACACAAAGCAGCAGTGACAATTGCTCAAATCCAAACTCCTGTCACTCACAGGGGCTTTAACTAGCCAAGAGAGGGAGGTATCCAGCCCAGTCATCTGCACTGACATTAAATAGCCAGAATGCAACTCAGCTTGGATCCATGTTGCTTCATTTTCTAAATGTTATAGGAGCATTCCATGTTTTCCTAGTAATGGACTTTCCATAGAAAAGAATAGATTGGGGCAGACCAATCTAATAGGTTACCCATTGTACTTGTAGGGTAAGTGGATGGATGACCCTGCAAAATTTTATAATCTGAGAGTGATCCTTCCAGACAACCTGTGAAGCTGGGATGCCCCTCAGTTTCTGATCACATTGTATGTGTCCCAAGACAAATGCCACTGGAAAAAGCTTTGTGGGGCCTCTAGAAGTAAAGATGTCCAAACCTACTAGAGTTTCTGGACCTATACAAAACTGGTGGCAGTTTTACTTGATTGTAATTTAAATGACAGGTTGAAGTCTCTGGTTATGTCTATTTTTTAAAATGGAATTGGATAATGATGGTTATTTTTGGTAATCTGTAATGGATTAATTTGTAATTATTTTGTACATTTATATTGTTATTTTTGATAATAAGAGATGGGTACTATTTCTGATTATGTTTACTGACTTTTTTGATTGGTGATGATGGTTATTTTTGGTAATGTTTCATTATTATTTTTAATTGGGATAGAACTTTGATTAGTTAGAGAAACTTGCTTAAATGGACATGGAAATACAAATGTTTAAGTTGTTATTTCTGGTTACTCTACTGGACTTTTGTGGTTAATAGTTAAACTTTTGTTGCTTCAGATTTTGAGATAGGTTTATAAAACATGAGGTGAGGTATGGAATAAAGAAGAATTTGGTTTTATTTGAAGAGACAAGAAAGAAGAATTTGAGAAAAAATAGTTATAATTGCATAATCTAAAACACTGTTACCTTTTGATGGAGACATACCTGTATTCTCCCATAGGTATTCAAGAGCAAAATATAATTCAGGACTAAGGCAAAGCATCCCAATCAGATGGACCAGATAGACTCCTGAATGATTTATACTGCAATCCATTGTGAGATGCGAGAAGCAGGATACTTATTCTTCCAGTCACCCCATTGTCAGTGGATGGATGTTACAAAAGCTAAATAATCAGATCTATACCTGAATTAAAATCATTGAATCTTGGAAAAATGGTCATAATATCAATTATAATATATATGAGTCTAATTGTTCCCAGGTAGAATTAATGATATCAGAAGGTTCTCTAGATGGAAGGATGTTAATAAGCAAAAGTTCCCTTTTGCTGGTCTGAATCAAACTAGGTGCAAGGGAACAGATAAGGGAACAGATATTCAAAGTCAAAGTCAACCTCGCACAGCATGCCAGCTCCATTTTAGGCCTCTCTTTATTGCTGAATGGGTATGCACACAGTACATTTTTATAACCATTTATATTCATTTCTTCTTGAAGCTGGGTTTTGTGAGAGAATAGAATATTCCATAGATGAATAAAATTATCCATCATTCTTCTTCTTGCTCCAGTCAGCCATTTAAGTTGTCTTGAATGATACTGGCTATATCAAGAAAGGTAAAATCAGGATAATTATTTTTTTTTTCTGACTGCATACTTATAAATCTTTAGTTTGTGTGTCTTATGCTAATATGACAACCAGATGGTTTTTACCACCAACATCAATACAATCTGGAAGTGATTACAACTGATATTTTTCTATTGCTATTTTTTATTGGATTATAAGTAACAAGACAATAACATTGTTAGAAAACACAGGATACATTTTAATCATTTTAAAATGAAGAAAAGTGCATCCGCACCGCATTCTATTGCTTTTCTAATATTCAATATTTCAGGACATTATAATTTTATAAAATAAAATAAAATCTCAATCAGAAATAGTAAACAAGACTTAAAACCCTGTTTTATCAATAAACACATCTTTTGTGTGAACTTGCTACAACAGCAACTTCTGCTGAAATACTTTGAGAAGTAGAATGAAGGGGAAATATGCCATGTTCTTGAGATCTAATAGTACATCCAGTTTTTCAAGGAGCAGAAAGTAAAAAGTAGGTGCGGAGATGTACAATCACTGTGTTTCAGACTCAGTATTTACAAGATTCCTTTGCTGTACATTATGTTGGTTATCTTGAAGAGAACAGAAGAGACATTAAAGGGAGAAGCTTCCAATCTTGCAGAAATCATTGCTACATTTTTTTCTGGTGAAAAATCCTCTAATGTTCTTCCTTTCCATTAGGCAGTACCAAGGGCTTAGAGGGTTGATGAATACAACTTTTGTACCAAGGGCTTAGAGAGTTGATGAATACAACTTTGGGAAACTCTTGAATATTAGGATATGCTGATAAAAGAAAAAAAGAAAGAAAGAAATGACATTTAGTTTAAAGGGCTCCCACAGTCATTTTTCAGAGTGATACTTTGTGGCACTTTGCGTGAGGAAGAAGTACATATAATTGCTCTGTTTAAATTATAGTTTATTACAATTATAATTATTACAATAACCTTGAAGTAAAACACCAATGAGGAGCAAAACCCGATTAAGATGGAGCAAATGAGTTCTGGAGTCTGATTGTGTTAAATAGCTGTTTGGCTTCAGTTAATTAGAAAAATGAACTTGCTTGTGCCAATTTGTAATCGCCAAACAAAATTTGGCTCTTGTTCCATTTTTGCCTGCCAAAGGTTTTCATGCATCAATCAATTATAACTGCTTACTTTGGCTGTCTTGTGTTTTTTTTTTTCATCCAAAATGAGTTAGGGTTAGGGTTATCAATTGATGTTTGACAGCTACCTCTGCAAATTTATTGCCCACACTATAGTCAGACACAGATATTGCACAAATAAATTGCAAATGCAGTGGTCAGAAACTTTTCAAACATGAGATTTTGACACTAGTGGTAGTGGTATGCAGAAAAGGAGGCGTTGGTACTTACGTGATACGCTCCTTCTCGTCAGCTGAAGAGTCAATCCATTGATTGGGAGATTACCTGTCATTCATAGATCCATGTGACTGAGTGGAAGTATAAAAGGGCCAGGCCCGCCCTCCTGACCCAGTTGCTATGAAGTCTGATCGATTGTCTTAGACTCTGTCCACGATGTGTAATGATAGCTCTGAAACACCTGTAATACAATGCTGTGTCGCGACACTAGTAATTCTGTACTCATTCATGCTCCAGCACGAAACCTTATAAACCCTCCTTGGGCGGGAATGGATTGACTCTTCAGCCGACGAGAAGAAGTGTATCATGTAAGTACCAATGCCTCCCTCTCCGTCTGGTCTGAAGAGTCAATCCATTGATTGGACTTATCAAAGTCATTGTATGTCAGGGTGGGTAACAAAACTAAACTTTATTATCATTAACAGATTGTAAAACATTCTTACCAAACTCTGCATCCGAAGATGCGTAAGTATCAATTCTATAATGCTTTATAAATGCAGAAGGAGATGACCAAGTAGCAGCCTTACATATTTGATCGATTGGAGTCCGTGTAGCCCATGCTGCTGTCGTGGCTGCGCTCCGTGTGGAGTGAGCCATAACCCCTGCTGGAGATGGCAGACCCTGTACCTTATAGGCTAAAGCTATGGTAGCCCTTAACCATCTTCCAATCATGGTGGAAGATGCCTTACGGCCTAACGAGTTTTGATGGAATTGCACAAATAGAGCCTCTGTATGCCTATGTGGCTGTGTCACCTGTATGTACGTCTGGAGGACCCTTCACACATCTAGGGGATGCCTGCTATCCTGAAAGGACTGTTGTGATTCTAGGCCGAAGGTGGGAAGAACCAATTCCTGCCCCCTGTGAAAGGTGGAGTTGACCTTAGGCAAGAAGGTTGGATCCAATCGCAGTACTACGTGGTCCCTATGAAATATGCATAAATCTTTCCTTATTGAAAGTGCTGAAAGTTCAGAAATACGTCGAGCCGTTGTGATAGCAATTAAAAACGCTGTTTTCCAAGTTAAGATTTTTAAAGGGGCAGAACTTAATGGCTCAAACGGAGCCTGGGTCAACACTTGCAACACCAACGGAAGGTCCCATGTAGGGTACCGATGTATAACTGGGGGACTAAGATTAGTAGCCCCTTTTAAAAATTTGGTAACCATGTGATGCCTTGACAGTGGTACCCTGGATCCACAGTCCACTGCCGAAGCTATTGCCGCCACTTGATGACGTAGAGTATTGGGCTTAAGGCCCTTATCTAAACCCTCCTGGAGGAACTCCAGCAGTTGGGGAACTGAAGCCTGCGTCGGGATGGTTGAATGACCTAGACGCCACCTATTGAAAGCCTGCCAGGTGACCTCATAAACTCTATTTGTTGAGGGCCTGCGGGAAACCTGCATTGTGTGTATAACCTTGCTCGACACCTGACTCTCTGTCAATGCGCAGTGTTCAATATCCAGGCGGCTAGGTTGAGCCACTCTGGGTCTGGATGGAGCAATTGACCCTGAGCCAGCGGAGGAGGATCGAGCGGCAGCCTCCATGGAGTCCTGACTGATAGACTGAGTAGTTCCACGAACCAGGGTCTCCGTGGCCAGTAGGGGGCAATCAGTATGACCTGCGCGCATTCTTCCCTCACCTTCCTGAGGACCCTGGGAATGAGGGCAAGAGGTGGAAAGGCATAGAGGAGACCCTGTAGCCACGGAACTCTCAGTGCATCTACCCCCTCTGCCCCCGGTGATGGGTAACGGGAGAGAAATCTCGTCAGTTTGGCATTGTGAGGAGTGGCAAAGAGGTCGATCGACATCGGACCGTAACAAATTAGGAGCTGTTGGAATATCGTTGGATGCAGCTCCCATTCCGCATGATCTATCATATTTCTGCTCAGCCAGTCCGCTCTCACATTGTCAACCCCTGAGATGTGTTCTGCTCTCAGGGACAAAAGGTGACACTCTGCCCAGTTGATCAAGTGGCAAGCTTCGTCCATCATCACTCGGGACCTTGTTCCGCCCTGCCTGTTTACATGGGCCTTGGCAGAGATGTTGTCGGTCAGAACTAACACGTGGCGACCTTCTACCAATGGATGTAATGCGAGGAGAGCCAGACGAATTTTCCTCAGTTTGAGCCAATTGATGCTGTGTGATAATTCTGACCGAGTCCATCATCCCTGGGCTATGTGTTGTTGTAGGTGAGCCCCCCAGCCTTGCAGGCTGGCATCTGTGGTGAGTACTGTCCTGGTGGGCTCCCAAAAAAGGCAGCCCTTGTCGAGGTTGGTTGGTGTCCACCAACAGATGGATCGGAATACTTCCAGTGGCATGCGAAGTCTGAAAGACGAATGACCAATGCCCCTGTGCTGATAGGGCAGCAGGAGCCACTGCAGAGGTCATGAGTGGAGCCTGGCCCACGGGACGATATTGAAGCAGGACACCATCTTCCCCAGGAGCTGGGAGAGTTGGTGTAATAATGGTCTTGCTTGATGTAGCACCTGCTTGGCAAGAGCCACTAGACTTTGTTTCCTGTCCTGTGACAGGAAGACTAGCCCTTGTTCTGTATTGATGACTGCTCCCAAATGTTGAAGACACGTCGTGGGTTGTAGATGACTCTTGGACATGTTGACTGAAAACCCGTGACGTCGAAGTGTCTCTATAGTGACCTGGAGATCTCAACGTGCTGCCGCTGCTGACGTTGACTGAATTAGAATGTCGTCCAGATATGCATGGACGCGTATTGGTTTGAGGTGAATGTGTGCAATGAGAACTGCTAGAAGTTTGGTAAATACGCGGGGTGCTGATGACAGTCCGAACGGGAGCGCTCAATACTGAAAGTGGAGACCCTGATAGGCAAACCTGAGGAACCGTTGGTAGGCCGGGTGGATTGGCACGTGAAGATATGCCTCCATCAGGTCTAGGGATGATAGAAAATTCCCTCTGTGTATCAATGCTAAGATGGTCTGAAGAGAGTGCATTTTGAACCGATGGTACTTCACATAGAAATTGAGTTCCTTCAAATCTAGGATGGGTCTCCAACCTCCGGAAGCCTTCGGGATTACAAACAGTGTGGAGTAAAACCCCTGGCCCTGAAACTCCTGGGGAACCAGAACGATGTTCACTATGACATCTAGAAAAGAAGATTGTTCATTGCCCTTTGGGGTATGTTGATCTTGGATATGTAGATCCTTTCCTAGATGTGGATTTTTATGAGGAGTTCCGATTTTGGGGTGCAGAATTGTGATAAAAGACTTATCTTGAGGGGATTCCATTTTATGTTTGTTTACCAGTGTTAGAGAGGTGCCCTTAATCAATTTCAGCCTAAACATAAAATATGAAGTGGACAAGTTTAAGTGGCTTCTATCTTTATTTTAAGGCTTGCCTGGAAGATCAGAGATGGCTGGAGTTGCTGCTCAACTTGAATAAAAGGAGAAGGGAGGGTATCACTGGGGCTTTTATCTTCAAACAACTCCTTCACATCTTCATTCTTATAGTTTAAACAGAATTTTCCAGAGATAGTAAGGTAGCCAAGTATATTTCAGATTCCCTATCCCCCAACCTTTTAAATTAGTGTTGGGACCCTATTCAGGTCTTCATTTTTGTTACTGATTGATTGTATTTCTGTTTGTTCTTCCTGGGATTGTAGTCACTTTCTTTGACAAGAATATTTTTCAATTTTTTAAATTTATTTTCTTCTTTAGTTCATGTTATTTACTTAATATCTCAGCTTATTGGTATGTTTTCTATTAATTTATTTGTAAATTTTCCAATTACTTCTTGACCTTTTTTATTAGACAGTTACATCATTATTCAAATCCTCTACTGTGGATTGATCAACTTCATTTATTATGTTCTTCAAACTTTTGTGTTTTGTATGTGGTGATGGACTCAGCCTTTGGTAGCCACTTCATACTGTACTGTATATGGGCTTTGAATGTATGCATTGTACACTGAAGCAAGTTCATTAATCCTCACCTTTTACTTCTCTAATATTTTAGAACTCAGACTCATGCTGTTCATCAGAATAATCAAAGTCAATATCAGATTATGAAGGCTTGTCCTCTTGTCCCTTAGTCATCACTCTAGTTTGTTGCTGGCCCACTGAAGAAAAACAATGTATTGTTGTGGTAACTTCCTTTTCACTTTAGTTTATTGGCCAAATTATTCACTGCTTCAAGATATGCTGGAAAATATAGAATAAAGTAGTATTTACTACTGAATATGGACTGACTCTTAAAATAATCTCAATCACAGGGACCTAAGAAGTACCACAAGATGAGAGGTGTGTAACTGTTTGCTAGCTTAAATTGTGGCTGTTGCTTTTGCAGAAACATTCTTCAGTACCTTCAAGGGCTGGTCCAAATCAAATCACCTGCTATCTTTCTTGTAAAAAAAAAAACATTCTAATGAATCTCCTGGCAGAGACAAAGAGACAAAGTGAAAGTAATAATAACAATAGTTAGCCTGTTAATGAATAAAGACATTTCTTTCAAAATATTCAAAGTTTTAAAGAGGTAGTCCTTTAGAAGAATTAGAAATAAAAGAAACATCTAGTTTGAAATTGTTGCCTCATCTTCTCTCCTAATAAATTAGTTGTGTGAGTTGCATAACCATATCAGCTTTAGAGGCTTCTCTGAGATGAGCTTTCAACAACTTCTCCAGGGCTTAGTAAAGTGGCCTTATGCTCTAACCTCTACTCACTTCATTAACATGACTGTGGAAAAAAAATGAGATAGCAGCAGTGAGATTATTTTGCTGTTTCTAAAATAAATTCTTCTTCTTCTTTCGTCTGTTCCTGTTAGGGGTCACCACAGTGAATCAACTGCCTCCACCCAACTCTATCCTTGGCATCCTCCACTCTCTCCCCAATCATCTTCACATCTTAAATAATTCATGTTCATGTTTCTAAAATAAATTAGTAAAACTAATTTGCTGTGCAAGCTAAAATGTACTTGAAACATACACCAAAAATAAACAAACAAAAAACAACCCCAGTGCCCAAAATAAAAGTCTTTATGTACATACTCAAAACCTTCCTAGCTGCCATTTTAACAGAAGTCTCCTATACTGGTATGCAGTACATGCAGTTCTGTCCTGGGTCTACTTCTGTTCAATACTGATGTTGAACTTATATGCTTATTTTGCATCAGAAGCCCAATGAGAGGAAGATTTTCCCAACTATATGCAACCTTTGCAGTATCATTTTAACATTTGCAAAATGTGACTGAACACTGTGTTTTTGGAGGAATTCCTGACTGAATGGAATTCAGGTCTTTAAAATTTGTGTGCATAAAAGCATACAATTGAGAGTAAAGATATCCATCAATGTGATCTATGTTCACTTGCACAGATCTATTTTTCATTCAGATTAAATTTGGGATAGATCTGAAAATCTTTCTCTGATTTAAATACAAACTGTGTTCTTTTGTCTTTTGTGTGCCCTATTTAGTTCATGTGGAATTGTTCAATAAGAGTGAATTCATCCCTCACACCATTGCCTTAAAAAAATCAAACCAAAACACTCTAACAACTTTGAAGACTTGGCTTGTTCTCTGGATCTCCCGTTGTTTTATAATTCACACTCAAAATGTGATAGATAGTCAGCAGTCTTTTGATATCAGGCATATGTCCGAATGTTAAGAGTAATGTATACAAGTATAATGCTTATTTTTTGTAGTTCCTATTGTCTAATTAGATAAAGGACAGTCGGAGTTCACAGTTAGTTTGGAAATTGCCTTGATTAGATTTTGGATTTGTATTATTAACAAGGAATCTCCATCAAATTTATAATGGCAAGGATGCTCTGTGGTCATTTATGATGCAATAAATTGTTCCTAGGGGTGCACAATTGTCAGGCTATGGGAAATTTCTACTGTGAATTTTTATTTTCTTTTAAAATGCATGGCCTGCCTCATCATGTAACTGAGTAAGCAGGTAGAGACAAAGTAAGGCAGATGCAGACAAGTCATTCTATGTTGATCCCAGTTGTTCATGACAAGCTTTATTTCTGGCAGCTTCAGATAAGAATGGCTTTATATTAATAAACCCACCATTTGACCTCTTTTGAATCGATCCAGGATTCTAAAAACAGTCCAAGTGAACTATCAGATACAGGGAGCAGGGAAGAGACAAGAAATGTCATCTTGTAATATTATACCCTACACATTTTGTTTTCACATATATAGCAGCTAGATTGTGTGTGCTGCAATTCAAAACAGGATTCTGCTATTAGGCTTCCCAAATTTGTAGTCTGAATCTAAAATTCAAGACATTTTCATCCAAAGAAAAAATTAGTAAAATAAACTAGGATGATAGCTCAGAGTAAAGTTAAGGAGCAAAAATGCCAACTACAATTTGTAGCTATATTTTATTTTGTGAAATAATACCAGTATAATCTTGTTGGATCCAGGAGCCATACCTTCACAGCCAGGGTGACCTTACTTTGGAACAGTTTTTCCCCTGAGATCCAGTTGGCTTCAACCTTTTTAGTCTCCTGAAAGATTATGAAGATTTGGGTCTTTCCTTAGGCATTTTTCAGGGGTCTCCAAACTTGGCAATTTTGAGACTTGTGGACTGCAACTCCCAGAATCCCTCAGCCAGTTTTTGCTGGCTGAGGGATTCTGGGAGTTGAAGTCCACAAGTCTCAAAATTGCCAAGTTTGGAGAACCCTGCATTAGAGTCAAGACATATTCTATATACCTGATATTAGTTATATTGGTCACAGTATTTTTGACAGTATTTGTTTTAATTCTTTTTTATCAGTATGGTTGTTTATTAGACACCCATTACTTGTTTAAAATTGGTGGCAATATTTTTTTTTCCAGACTTAAAATATTAAAAATAAATCAATAAAATAAGCCTAATCAAAATAAAACTTGGAATATTGTATAAAACAAGGCAACTGATTTCTAAAGCTGTTTTAAATACTTTAGGTAGAAACATATAAAATAGTGAACCTTTTAAAAAAGATAATACTGTAGACAGCCAAGAAAACAAATTTATGGATTATCAAACAAATCAAATTAGAATCGTCACTTGAAGTCCAAATGACTAGGCTGAAATCATACTACTTAAGATACATTATGAGAAGATCCAATTCTCTGAAAAGGCTCTAATGGTGGGGAAACTGGGAGGAAAGAGAAGAAAGGTATAACCACGACTCAGTTATAGCATGGATGAGAGCATGGATGGGAGACTGGAAGGAGCAAGTCGGGGATAGATTGTCCATAGAAAGAGAAAACTTCTGTGGTACATAGGAGTTGAAAACAACTGGTGGCACATAATCAATCAAATCAATCAATGTAAAATAGGATATTTTCCAAGTGAAGCTTGTATCTGATGAAATCAGTAGAGATATGGTTGTGCTCTGTTCCATCTCTTACTTTCGAGGATATAAAAGAAGTCAGTGGTGAAATTAAAGGGTTTTTTTACTACCAATTCTGTGGGCGTGGCCACAGGATTAAACATCACCAAGCACAGACTTAAACTTCACCAAAGTTACAATGTAATAAGGG
>JAEANM010002482.1:0-24471 GCA_017656035.1 Myanophis thanlyinensis | reverse complement strand
TCTCTCTCTCGCTCTCTCTCTCTCTCCCTCCCTCGCTCTCTCTCTCCCTCCCTCTCTCTCTCTCTCTCGCCTAGATTGCCATTCTTCCTTGTGTCGATTGTTCTGTTCCGGGCATTTGAGCATAATTTCCCTTTGGGAAGAAGAGGGAAGCAAATCGAGGACATCCGTTCTTTTCTCTCCCCATTTTCTTCAGGCAGGGGCCCTCCCTGTTCTTCAGTTTATCTACGTACAACACTTTCTTCAGTGACCATTTGAAGTTACAACAGCATTGAAAAAAAGTGAGTTATGACCGTTTTTCACACTTATGACCATTGCACCATCCTCAGGGTCACATGGTCACAATTCAGACACTTGGCAAGTGACTCATATTTATGACAGCTGCAGTGTCCCCCTTTTGCGACCTTTTGACAAGCAAAGTCAAGAGTGGAAGCCAGATTTGCTTAATGACCGTGTGACTAATTTAACTGGTGCAGTGATTCACTTAGCAACGGTGGCAAGAAACTCCCTTAGCAACAGAAATTTTGGGCTCACTCATGGTTGTAAGTCGAGGAGTAGCTGTATTAAAAAAAGAAGCTTTTATTCCCCTTTTCACTTCTCTTCCTGCAGAGCGACTGGTGTCTGTGCTGCTTGGGTGACTTCAACCATCTGTAATGTATTTTCTCAACTATATTTTCTTAACTCGGCCAAAATCTTTCTATGCCTACCCAACCGTTTCTTAAGTCGCCTCCTCATTTTTCCTCATAGCAGGAGAGTATGATTTTATTTCCAGTTTCTTATTTTTGAGATGTTTCCAACATCCTGTCTTCCTCCCTGTGATTTAGGGATCACGATTTCTGAGATCCCACCTAACACTTCCAGATTCCAGTCGCACCTTCTCTTTCTGGAGTGTCTTGAATCCCAGGATGACGTGATATTTCCTTCCCTCTTCAAGCTTCCCTTCCTTCTTGATTGGGAGCCCATCTGGGACAGGCAGCTTCTTCTTCCATAGTCTGAAAAATTAAATAATAATCACTGCCGAAGTTTTTGGACCTTCTAGTCAGTGGCTGACCGGATTTCCCAGCAGAAGGTTCAGGTAGCTGAAATGTCTGTTCCTTTCTGAAAGTCCTGTGATCATGTCTGTCTGTCTGTCTAGTCATTTTTATGTAGTGTGCATTGGAGGTGGTGACCCTTTGAGAGCTGTATGCAACAAAATTTCACTTTAATGTTTGCTGATTAGTGGACATTCAAAGTGACAATGAAGTTGTTCTAAGTTCAGTTCTTCTGACTTGGCAGTCATGGAGGGCAGCCCCACGATGCTGCCTATGTTTATTTCTGTCCCGGACTTCTGTTCCTCTCCAATTGCCCTTCACTTGACTGCTTCTTGAGATTTAGAGAACTCCATGCATGCTGCTCTGCTTTTTCATGCTGTTATGCTACGTATCCATCTCTTTTAACCAGGGGTGGAATTCAATTTTTTTTTACTACCGGTTCTGTGGGCGTGGCTTCATGGGTGTGGCTGGGTGGATTAACCCTGTAAAAGTTGGGGGGGGGGGAAGGAGATTTCTTCTAACAACCAGTTCTCCGAACTGCTTAGAAAATTTACTACCAGTTCTAGTGGACCTGTTGAATTTCTAGAACCTGTTGAATTTCACATCTGAATGCCTTCCTTCCTGTATGTACAGTATGTGCTCATGGTGGAGGCCTCTCCATCCTGCGTTCTGCTGCTGGTCCTGCCCCCATCATCCTCTCCGTTCCTCCCAGGCTTCAGTTCACGCTTCAAGATCAGCTTGGCAAGACCCTTCCTTGCCAATCCCCTTCTTTTGAGTTCTTCTGCCTATCCCTAAATGTACCCCATTCTCAAGTAATCCAAACTGCTCACATTGGCACCATTGACCAGTTGGATGTGGAAATATTATGGGTGTGCATGTGACGACTCACAATCAGGGACATTTCTGATTGTGAAGTTAAGCAGCTCTCCTTTGTGTAACACACAACAGAAACCTGTAGGACTTCTGACACTTGGGTGACCCTCTGTCTTTTGTCAAGGAGATAGTAGATTCAGTTCAGTTCTACTCATTAAATTAAACCACGTTCACTTTTTCTTTAATGAAGTAAGAAGTTAGTATAGTATCAAACGAGTGTGCCTGGTGGCTCATTTGCTCTGTTACTCTTGGCTCTGTCTCCCTCCTAGGCTTTCATTATCCTGAGCTGAGGTGAGGGATCACCTTTGAAATGCAGTCTGACAGATTCACTTCTTCCTTCTTAGACGGTTGGTTTGCAAATGACCCAGGCCACCTTACAAGCAGATTCTTGAGCGAGAATGATGCCCTCCCCCACAGAATTACGTAATTAAACTCCTGTAGGTAATTTATCACAAAATTAATATTTGCCTTCTCTTTCATTTCTATTGAATCTGCTGCAGCTTACTCACTTCCAAGTGATAAATGTGAAAAGAAGAGAACCATCATTTCTCATGTAAACACGCCTGCGTGTCCAAGAGTGTAGTACCTTCTATAGGTGACTTAGAAGCCCCTTCTCCAGAGCCTGTCTGAAAAGCTGCACTTTGGAGACTGTTCTGGCCTTTGCAGCTTCTTTGCTCCACCTGGCCTCCGTGTCTTCCTTTGTCCTCCAGATTTCAGGAATGTTTTCCTTTTGAATTATCTTGAAATGACAAACGGGGGCATTCCTGACTCTGTTTCTGAAAGTTGATTTCTTTCTTAAGGTTTGCTTTATTCCCCAGGAGCCTGCCCCTCCCCCCACCTTTTGCATACCTGCTGGACCCCACCCACTTGGGGGAGGGAGGGGAAACATTCTGGTGTGGCGATGTGAGCTTTCCTGAGAGCAGGGATCTAATCCCAGCCATGATTAGTGGAGCAGCTTCATAACTTTTTAGAAAGAGGATTTATTTGCAGGAACCCTGTGATAGGAATAGGTAAAGCCGGGCACCTGGATAAAAACATCTCACCCGGAGGCGAGTCCAAGGTGTTTCTGCCTGGGAAGGAAGGCAGAAAGAAGCCGCTCAAGATCAGTGATCCTTTAGACAAAGAGCAGCAGAATGACGGACCAAGCAGAGAGAGAGAGAAGGCAAATGCTCATCCCTCCTGCCTGCATCCCAGGTCCCCTGATGGCCAGTAGTCATGAGGTCAATGACCTTGAACCTGGATCTTCTACCATGCATAGCTAGTTGTCTATTTTTCTTCAAAGTTGTCATTGGCTGTGTCGATGACAGCTTCTGTGCCACGTGGAGAAACCCCTCACCCAGCCAAGCCAGCAAGAGACACTCTCAAGAGAGAAAATATTCTCAGAATGAGAAATGGCTCTCCTGTGACCCAGAGGATAGAGTGGACCTCAAGTGGGAAAGAACCAGGAGGTAGGAGAACAGGGCCAGCTGCCAACCTGCAGCCATCATAGCCCATAAAGTGCTGGGCATGGCGTGCCATGCTTCTTCTGGAATTCTCACTGGCTTGGCCAGCTAGACTTTGTTTTAGACATGTCTGAATGGGGCAATGGGTGAAGGTTTCTTTTCTTTCTTTCTTTCTTTCTCTCTCTCTCTTCTCTCTCTCTCATTCATTCATTCATTCATTTTTCTGTCTTTATTATTTTCACAAATAACTCAAGGTGGTGAACCTCTCAACACACCTTCTTCCTAATTTTCTTCATAGGAATAACCCTGTGTGGTGAGTTGGGCTCAGACTGGTCCAAAATCACCCAGTTAACTTTTTGAGGCTAAGGCGGGAAGGGAAAAGTCTATAAAATATTGTAAACATGCATTCCTTTCCTTGGGAATCTCTGGATGAAGATAAACCACAGGAGGCTTCTTTTTAACTTTCCTTCTGGTAGTTCTGTAGGCTATTTATCAGTTGGATGATAAATCCATTATTCATCAGTGCTTACAACTGCAGATAAATCTTTGCAATCCTTGACCTAGTGGGTCCCTTTATTTCTCCTCTCCTTGCTAAGAGGTGCAGCTTGTTTGCAAGAGTTTCAGAGTTCAGGAAGGCAAAATCTTTTCTAGCCAGGCATGTCCCCCCTCCCCCTCCACACACACTGGGGGAGGATCCATGGTTGAGATACCCAGATGCCTCCCGATGCTTGTGGCAGGATGCTGCTGGCTGCTTTCCAGATAGGTTGGACTTCTTCTTCAGAATACTCTGTTGCAGGGACTCAGAATTGGCACCTGTAGCATCACACACACACACACACATACACACACACATCCCAGAATCAGGCTAGTGACTGCCCTGGGACCGAACTGAAGGAGAGGGTGGAGGCAACTCCATCAAGCATGTGTGCTGTAGGAAGAGAGCAGGGCTGGAGGAGGGGGGCTTCTGAGAGAAGGGGCCAGCAGATTCACAGCAAGGAAGTGTGTCAAAGACATTCTGCCTTCCTTAATCCACTATAAGCCAAAGGGGACTTTATTCATATCATTTTCAAGATTCTGTTTTTACCCCAAGGATTAACAATACTTGTATGGAGTCTGGCTTGTGCTTGCCTTATTTGCCAGCTACATGAGACTCAGCATGTGCATGTTCATGTTCATGCTTATGTTCATGCACATACACACACACACACACACACTCCTTCCCCAAGACAGTGGGGGCTGTGACTGCTTTTTCCTCCAGCCAACTGTCAGGCCAGGAGCCCAGCAGAGAGCAATCGGTGCAAGTCTGCACAGGAGTGAAGCTCCTTTGCCATAAGCAGAGGAAGTCTATGGGGTCTCCCACGGCCACAGCTGCACCTTCCAAGCCAAGGCCCTCCGAGGGATGCAAAGGGTGGCCTTCCTTCCCTTGAGGAGAAATCCCCCTGCAGTGCTCAGCAGCCAGCCTAGGGCTGGTTGCCTGTCTGGACAGATCACATTCAGCTGGGACCTCAGGAGATCCCTCTTTGTCCCCAGATTAATTGGCCAAGAAGGCACTTCACAGTTCCTCAAACATCTTCCCTGGGAGAGTCTCTTTACTTCCTCAGCAATCCACTCTGATCGGAAAGTAGGATTTGGTTTTCCTTTAACATGTTTGGAAAATATGCCACAAAATGTTATATCACCAGATAATGGGTGAAAGCCTGGACACTCTGTATGTGTGTTGTGTGTGTGTGTAGGTGGAGGAGTGAAGAAAACCAGCAGGAGGAACCCAAGAGGAGCTTCTCCTTTCAGCCTCAGTGGCCAGATGTGTCCCACGCCAGTGTGCATTTTTCATTCTGTAGAGGCTTCTAAACTCTGACCAGAGTCCTCCGCTTCTCCCTCCCTTCCTCACTAGCCAATTAGTTTAATTGGGCACACCAACCTGAGGACCTTACACAAGACACGGATAGGAGGGGGCCTGTTAAAACCACGAAGCAATTTGAGCAAGGAAGTTCAGTTGCAGGAGAGCCGAGACGCGGCTGCTTTCTCCGACGGCCATTCCACGCAGCACTTGACATTCAATTAGGGGCTGCTGCTTCCCATAAAATGGACCATTAAACTTGGCCATAAATTCTCTCTGGCTGTGCACCAAGCAACATGTCTTGCTTTGTGGCTGGCCCAAGTCAACAGCAGGGCTGCTGGGCAAATGGCATGGCCCGCTCTGCCAGGCAGGTGGGATTTTTCTAACCAAGAGAAAACCCGGGCAAATGTAGGCAGCAGCAGAGCTGGTGCAGTCCCAGCTCTTGCATAAAGAGACCAGCCTCACTCGCCTGCAGGATGCTTTGGAGGCGCAAGCAGAAGTTATGGATGGGTCACAGAGAAAGAGGCTTCTAAAATTTGAAATAGAGAGAGAGAGAGAAAGGGGGATGGCAGGAAGGGACACTCACAGGTGTCTGTTCAAATGGAAACTTATCTGCCCATGAAGGAAAGCAAGTCCCTTATGATTTTTCAGCCTTTGGGGAGTTTTTATCTGTCTCTTTTCAATGACCCTCCCCCCACCCTAGCAGGAAGGATGGGAAATTCTACAAAACGAAGGTGCATTTCAAAAAATATCCCCACAAGGTGGAAACACAGGCAACATCTACGAGGGTTACTGCAGATGCACAGAATTGCATCTAAAAAGGGGGAAAGGGCATGTTCATCGATGAGCATAAATAATGAGCAAGTCAAAGTGGTCCCCAGAAACTGGAAGAGGGTCAGAAAGGCCAAAGATTGATGCTCCTCATTGAAGAAGCTCCCAAAAGTCTGGTGAGACTAGCGGAGGTGGCTAAACGGGCTGCTTTAATCAGAGAAAAGGGCACATCCAACTTTGCTTCTGCTTGGAAACGGCTTCTGAATTTTGTGCTCAAGATGGGGGGGTGGAAATGAAACTTTGGATTTTGCAGATTGGATAAGTTTGTTGTTATAGAAATGGCTAGTATACATTAATATGTAAAAGTAAAAAGTTGAGGCTGTAATGTTACTCTCCTACTCTACTGCACTAAAAAGAGGCAGAAGTCAACATTTTTCTTTTCTCCTTCCCCCTTTACCCTACACTTCTTGCTCTTCCCTTTTTCTTCCCCCATTTCCCACCTATTTCAATTTTCTCTTGTATTTTGTATCTTGATAAATTTAATAAAATTATTAAAAAAAGAGGTTTCCAATTTTTTCACATCCAAGCCAAGTGGAAAAATCAAGTTTTATCGTTGATCTTAAAAGAAAAAAAGCAGCCTAAACTTACTAAACTTGATAGTTACCTTATGCCAAGGACTGAACATCTCCCAGACAAATTAAGGAGGACCTTAAGAAACCAAACCTTGATCTTAGGTTTGACCAAAGGCGATTAGCAAATATTATTGGGAAGGAAAGTAACGGAGAAAGCTGATCTGCCAAGTCCTTTTCCACTTTGCCATGGTGCCCTTTGGTTCTGCCGCTTTCCAGAGAGGACAGGCATCACCCGATGGACGCAACAAGATGAAGCTTAGCTAGACTTCGCAATCTGTGGCACCAATGATGGGGGGAGGGAGGGGGGAAAGATTTGAAGCATTTGAAAAACTCTAGGAAGCAGACTTCATTATCAACCTTATCAAATGATGCCTGGGTTCAGGGAATTATTCTGTTTTTAAGTTAGAAATAGGGAAATCATCCTGAAAGGATTGTGGGTGCTGTTTCTTATATTCTGCAAGGGAGATTAGTTCTCTTCTTTACATCACACACACACACACACACACTAATCTTTGAGATGTTGTAAGCAGCCCCACTGGGACCCCCTCTCTTGCATTGCTCCAATCAAGCTTAAAACAGGAAGCCTGAAACGCAGGTGGAAACTGGAGCTCTTTCAAGGGAGAGCCCCTGGCCCTTGGCTGGTGGGAGCTCCCCACAACTGCTGCTCTCCCCCAGCAGAAGGGTCCAGATTGCCAGCCTGGAATCCCCTTGAATGCCTTGATCTGCCTCTGGTTGCCGAGGCAAGCGACGGAGAATGAGCAGAAGAAGCGAGGGGCTGCCAGGGACCCTCTGCTTTGCTTTGGGAAGGACTGCCAGCCTCCGTGTGCCAACGAGAAGCCACGGCCCTTCCGAGATGGGAATGGCAATGCACAAAGGGTTGGAAACGCAGCACAGCACTCCTGGCCCTGGCAGGTGGTGGCAGAATTGGGCACACCTAGGCAACTGGAGAAGATGCTCCAGCAACAGCACTCCTCGGGGGCTGAGAAGGACAATTTCTCTCAGCTGAAATACATGCCCCCCCTGTACCTGTAGGAGGAAAGAAAACAGCCCCCCCCCCATTGATCCCCTGCCCCCTTCTCCCAGCAAAGGAACCTGCTGGAGCTCTTCCAGGCTGGGACTTATTTCACAGGAAGGGAGAGGAGACAAGAGGCCACCAAGAGAGACTCTGGGACAAGCCAAGGGCTGGGCCTCAAGTACCCGTAATAGCAGAAATCTGTGCTTTATTCATGGGGGGGCAGAACAGCCAGGGTTGAGGGACGGGGACCTCATACAAGGGGACGTCTCTGAGGAAGGACCACAGAGCTAGGAAGCAGGTGCCCTTAGTGCTTACATAGTGATCTTTATAAACTCTATTTCTATATCATTATGAAAAATAAAATCCATCCTCGGGCCTCACCTACCCTGATTGCACCATTGAAAAGTTCCTGAAGGCCTCACCAACCCCGGCAGGATGGCCATGCGCTGCAGTGGCCCCAGCTCGAAAGCTGGACTCTGGCCCACTGGGCTGGTCACCCACGGCCAGAATGAAGGCAGACGGCTGGAGAGCTGAAGTGGCTCTCCCAGCTCCCCTCCCCCGGTCCTCTCTCATTCCCACCGGAAGTCTCGCCCCACGGCCTCATAGAAGCGGATGTTGTAGGGGCGGTAGAAGTCCTGCAGCTGCTCCAGCACATCTGGGTCAATCTGGACGTGAGGCCTGCCTTTGGATTTCCCCAGGCAGCGGGGTGGTGTGCCTCCTCCGGCCTTCTTCAAGCAGGGGAAGCCCTTGGTCTTGTTGAAGAAGAAGTGTTTCTCAGTGATGAGCCGTTTCAGGCCGAGGAAGTCCTGCACTTTGGCCATCTCCTCCGCGGGGTCCGTGATGAGCCGCTCCCCGCTGACGAAGTGGATCTGGGAGAGCGGGAAGTACTGGAGCCAGCTCTCCAGGTGCAGCGCGTAGAGGCCGATGCGGATGGCGCTCCAGGAAGTGTCCACCAGGCCGAGGCTGCGGTTGCGGAAGGACAGCCCCTCAAAGGTGGGGATGTCCGGCCTCTTGGAGAGGGTCTGGGTATAGTCTGAGATGGCTCTGGTGACGGGATTCCTCACCACCACGATCAGCTTGGTGTTCCGTGACATGTTGAAGATCCGCTGAGGAGCTTCCCGGGTGATGAAATAGCTGGGGGTCTTCTCCATGGTGATCTGGCTGTCCAGGGTGCGGGGCATCAGGTGCCTGCAAAGGAAGGGCCCAAAGAGGTGAGGAACAAAGGGGAGGAGGGGAGGAGGAATTCCACCACCAGCTCGGGGTCCCCTTGGAAGAGACTCCAGGAGGAAGACCTTTTGCCTCTTTGCTCTTTTCGAAGAGTGGAGGCGCTTCCCTCCAGGCAAGTTGAACATCTCCTAAAAGAGACAATTCTGCATAACTATTTCACTATGTTATTTGTATTCTGCCTCGATCAATGGCATAGTAATTAGCACATAGACGGAAAACAATTTTAAAAAATCCATAGTAGCATAAAAACTAAACAACAATAAAATCATAACTTGGAAAAGTAAAATAAATAACATTAAAACAGAGATGGCCCATTATGAATCAAACCCTCTCCAACATCTTTCTACACACAGTCAAGGAATCTTGGATCTTCTAATTGACCCTCTAGCTTGCTTTGAACATCTCCATGGAAGGAATCTTTGCCATCTTCCAAGGAAGCCCTTTCCCACTCTTCCCACCACGAGGAAAACTTTTCTGATCCCCAACCAGAATCTGCTTATTGCAAAGCTGATGTTTTTGTCCCGTCCTCTGGAATTTCCCTGGAAAAGTTTGTGATACTCTCTCAGATACTTGAAGAAAGCTGCCGTGTATCTCCACCGTCTTCTCTTCTCCAGGCTATATGTACCCAGACCTTTAAACAGTTCTGTGTACATTTTCCTTTCGGCCTCTGATCATATTTTTCTCTTTGGATATGACCCAGTTTGTTAATATCCTTCCTAAAATTCAGTGTGAGCATGGACCCAATATTCTAGCGTGGTTTGTTCAGCTCAGAATAGAGTAACAATACTCTCTTGATCCTGACATTATTTGGTGGATGCCACCTAGAACTGGCATTTGGCAAATGTGATCTACCAACTAGAGTGCAAACCACACTTCGACATAAAATCTGCTAGAATTTCATGCTTCATGAGCTGAAATCAAGGCACATTATTCCAACTAGGATGGTCACTCTGTCAAGAAAGGAGATCAGTCGGTCCTGCTGAGGCAGAGGGAAGGAATGTCCCAATTGTCCCAGCTGCCAGCCTGTGTAATTTTGTGAGCCGGGGGACTTCTCTGCCAGAAAACTCCAAAGAGAGGCTGAATTTCTGTCAGAGATGTTTCTGATGCAGATGATTTTGCATCAAGTGGGGGTCTTGGACTTGATGGCTTCTAGGATCCCCCTGCACTGGTCTGGGCCACAAAGGCCCACCAGATTTTGCAGGCAGCAGCCACCATTAAAATGCTGTTCCTGAACCAGAGGGCCAGTGCAGACCCGCCCTGGACTTCAAAGTGCTGGGCCATTCCAGCCCCCTCTTGCTTGGAGGAACAAAATCCCTGTTCCAAATCTGTTAGGAAACCACAATAGGGAAATGGTCCTCCAGGTCCAAAGCCTGGTCCCTGAGGACCCTGGGGCCCTTGCGCTGCCTTTCTCATCCTGCTGCTGCTGGCCAGGGAGTCTGGATGGGGGAACCACCGGTCTGGGGTGGCATCCTCTTCCAGCTTTGCAGCATCCCCTTAGTAACCAGTAGGGAAATGCTCCCCCAGTTTGCAGGCTGGGATGGGCCTGATTCTGGCCCTGCTCCAACCTGGTTGGAGAGGCAGTTGGGGGGTAGTGGTGGCGGCGGCTTGAAACCGACAATGCAGGGAAACTGGTAATGAAACCCCAGAAAGCCTAACCAGCTCCTTATTTTCTGAATGAGGCAATGCGGGGGGGGGGGGGGGGGAGGCCAATCTAAAGCAAAGGCTCATTGCAGAATGCTGTTAAAATGTGGTTTCTCCTTTTCCCAATCAGAGAGAGCCCTCCACTCTCCTGCTCTACCTGGTTGGAGAACTGAAGCACAAATGCCAGGAGACCAAGGACTGGTGGAAAGCAGCGAATGCTGATTTCAGAGGGGAGGGAGGGGCCTTGTACTTCTTAGCGACTTGGGGTGGGGGCCCTTTGGCTGACTTTGCCTCCAAGATAACAGGTGACCACGTAACAAATGCATGTGCCTGGCAACTGTAGTTGGCTTGGGCCATTTTAAGAAGGAAAGTGCTACTTTTACTTGGCACAATGAGCAGCATGGATGGTTCTTTCATTCTCTGATTGAAGGCAAGACGAAGCTGCCCCCGTGGGGCATGGGGGAAAGGATATGGGCAGCAAACATTCAAGTGCAAGACGGAACGTGGCTTATGGGCTTTGAAGCAGCTTTGCCTCCTGCCCTGATGCATGAAGTTTCTGAGCATAAAGACCACCCACCTGGGGTGAAGGAGAGTCCCCCTACGATGACTCAGGCCTCACCCTGGCAGGGGCTGGAGATGCCCAGAGCCCGGCCATTCCACAGTTTACTCCATGTACCAGGGCAAAAGCCCATGGGTGCTGCTGTACATCCCCACTGGAGACCCTGGCCCTCTAAAGACCACTGGGTGAAACATGATTAGAGGGGTGAGGGGCTTCATCTAAAAGAAATATTAGTCAAACGGAATGGTGGAGGGGGCAACTTCAGCAGCAGCAGGCAGTTCCACCCATGGCTGAGTGGTTCTGCACCTTTTGAAGGCGCCACTCCAGAAGACCACAGGAACCTCCACAGAAGATGCTTTCAAGGTTGGCTCCTTAACCTGCTTCCCACAGCAAAGGCCCACCAGCTGGGACCCTTGGAATAAAATGCCCCTCGTTCTACTGAGCTCCTTCCAGAGCAAGGCTGGCCATTCAACCCCTCACCTCATGCCTGCATTTGGCTCCCAAGACCCCTGAAGGGAAATCTTCGTCTACAGTCAGAACCACAAGAACAGTAGAGACCAACTAGTCCACCCCCTTGCTCTAGCGCAGGAAAGAAAGGTCTGCTGAGTTTCCTCCTCAAGATCAGACCAGCTGGAGTGCAGGCTGCCTCTTCTCTCCCTGCCTTCCCTTTTCTGCCAAACGGAGGCGGAGAGGATCTCGGTGCCGCTTCGAGCTGTTCTCGGCATTTTGAGCCAAGAGAAGGGAAGGCTGGGGTGGGGGAGGGGCTTGTGGAAGTGCCCCGAGCGAGGCAGCCAAGCTCGAACTGGTTGACGGGCTGACCCACCTGTGGGCAGGTCTGGGATTTGGAGACCTCCTTGGCCACCTGTCATGCCTGAGCCCTCCCGACTGGGAATCTCACTCCTACCCTGGAGGGGGGCGGTTCCCGGGGCAACTCAGGGGGTTCGGAGGGGAAGGTAAGTGGGCTTCCTGCGCGGGGGGGGGGCGGGCGGATGAGTGGAGGCGAGTTAAAATATTGGAAGCCGGGGTGGCGCCAGCCGGAACAACAGATGCTCCCCGTCTGCTTAGGTAAGGATTCCCGGGGAAGCCGGTCCAGAACCCGCCGGCCCTTCGGCTCCCTTGCTCCGCGGCGCCTCTTGGTGGTGGTGGGGGCTTCTGCTGGGGCTCCGTTGGGCAAGGAACCGCCAAGCCGAGCGGAGACGTCGCCACCGGCCAGCGGACGGCGAGCAGGAGCGCCGCTTCCCTCGGCCGCCGCCTCAGCCCGCGCGCGGAGGAGGCGGAGGGTCGGCGGGGCGCCTCGGGGAACTCGCGGCGGGCGGGTGGCGGTCGAGCCCGAGTCGCGGAGCAGCGCCGCCGGGTTCCGTCGCTCCGGCCCCGACGGAGAGCAGAGCACCGCGCACGGGCAGCCCGGAGGACGGTCGGTCCCGAGCTGCGCTGCGCCGCCTCACCTGTACCACTCCAGGCCCCGCTCGTAGTGCCGGTCGAAGAAGTGGGGCTCGGTGCCGAGGGCGCGCACGCCCGGGTGGCCGCGGATGAACTCCAGCACCGCGCGGGTGCCGCCCTTCTTGACGCCCACGATCAGCGCGTGCGGGAGCCGCTTGGCCGGCGCGGCCTTGGCCCGGCTGCTCCCGCCGGCCCCGGCTGCCGCGGGGCGGGCGGAGGGGGCGGGCGGGGGGCGCGCGGAGGGCGGCGGGGCGGCGGCGGGGCAGGCGCGCCACTTCTGCAGAAGTTTCTTGCGGGCGGCGGGCAGGGCGGGCGGGCAGCGGGCGGCGTCGGGCGGCGTCTCGGGGGCGCAGCAGAGGAGCAGCAGGCGGTAGCAGAGGCAGGTGCCCGAGAGCGAGAGCAGCGCGCCCAGCAGCAGCGCCCGGCAGCGCCTCCGCAGCCGCCGCCTCCGCCTCCGCCGGCCCAGCGCCATGGCTCCATTGCCGGCGGCGGCCACGGCTCCCCGGCCGGCACCAGCGCGGGGTCGGGGCGCGCGGGGCCGACCAGCTCGGCGGCCCGCCACTACCGACCCCGCTCCCGCTGCGGCGCCTCTTTAAGGGGCCGCCTGACGTCAGCCGAGCCGGAGCCGCCTCCGCCGCCGCTGCCAGGCTGAGCCCCCGCCCCGAGTGGCCGCGGGGGCAGAGCGGAGCAGAGCGCGGGTTCCCGCGGGGCGGTGCTGCCGACCTGCCCGAGGGCTGTCGGCTGGGTGCGGAGGGAGCCAGCCGTCCGCCGGGCAGGGTCCCGCTTCCCCTGGTGCTACCCGCGGGACCCGCCTCGGCTTGGGGGAGCCCCGGGTCGTGGGTGGCGGCGCCCGGCCGCGCGAGGGTCCTGGGCTGCCCGCGCTCCCGGCTCCTTCGTCGCTGGGGCGCGAGTCGCGGAGACCGGCGGGCTGTTGAGCTCCTCCGACGGCTCCGCTTCCGCGCCCGGGCTGCCCGGCTCTGGAGCCCCAAGTCCCGGGGCGGGAGGGCTAAAGCTGGCTGCTCGGGGCAAGCGGAGCCGGGCTGGGGAGAGCGGTGCGCCGGCTCCCCTGGGCTGAGAGCGGCCGGTCCCAGTAAGGCAGCCCCGCCCCCATTTAATCCGGCCCCTTTGGAGCCCCAGGGCCCCAGGAGGGGCTTCCGAAGGTGGGCTTTTCCCCAAGCGGTGCCTCCTCCTGCGGGGAGTCCGGGGGACCCCAGGCGGAGGGACTCTTCTCTGCCCTGAAGCCTCCAGCTGGAGGGTCGCTGTGCCCATTTGAGGAGGGCTATCTTGGGGGGGGGAGTTTCCTCCTGACAGTGTCCACCCCCCCAAGCAAAGTGGGTGGGTGAGTTTTCCTCCCGCCTTCCTTGAAGAAGGGGGCCTCCAGCCTCAATCTGCCCTAGTTGTGCAATGGGTCCCTGGCAGGTCAGTTCGAGTAGCCTCCCTGCACGAAGCAGAGCCCAGATAGGGAAGGAGTGTGTGTGTGGGGTGTGTGTGTGTGTGTTATGGCTGGGTGGGGCAGCAGGAGGGAAGGAAGAGTTTTAATCCTGCCAGTTGATTACTGAGATGATTTGGGATTAATCCTCTCAGGATGGGTGGGGCCTGCTGCAAACCCCCTTCCAGCTAGCAGCCCAGGGCTGCTCTCATTCCTGCCTCTGCTGCGCTGACACCTTTCCATAAATGTCAGTCCTGTTAATTACCTGGATTTAATTGGGGCAAAGTTTTAATTGCATCACTACACTGGGCAGAGTTTAATAGATTCGCTCATTAGTGATCTGGCTTGGAACCATTAGCCTTGTGCAGCTTTGAGAGAGGGAGTGGGGTGCCATTCCCAGCCTCCCTCCCCCCAATCTGGAAAGGAACTATCAGTCTCCTTAGCCCCCCTCCCCCAGAGCTTATCCCCTTTCACCTTTTTCTAGGGAACGAGCCCCTTTTCAAACCAAGCAGAGGATTGAAGAGATTTTCTGGTTGCTCCTTGGAGTGGAAAGCAGGGGTGCAGCCTTCCAGCCTGCCAGTTTCCTTTGTGGTTCATTTTCTAAATAAACTAATCTTTGAAAAAACAAATTAAAAAGCTAATGCGATGCAGAAAGTGGATATCCCAGGAGGGGCTCACGGGCACTTTGAATTTACTGGCTGCCACATCTAGTAAATCTCTGCGTAAAAGGAGGGCAAATGGCAAATCCAGAAGAGGGGAAGGGGGGGATCTCAGTAGTGGTGCGAAGGGGGGGCTGTTCTGGGGCGGGGTTTCCTCCTCCCTTCCTCTCAGAGGTAATGTGGGTTGAATCACCCATGGAGAAAGTTTGAGGGTTCTGAAAGGAAGGGGGATGCTCGGACAGACATGGACTGGCCTTACAGGTGACCGCCCCTCCCTCCTCCCTGCCCAGCCTTCAGGAGACTGGAAACAGACCCCAAGCGGCTCATCTGCAAAAGAAGGGGGAAATGAAAGCAAAGCTCTGAAACTTTGAGCAGGGCCAGGAGATGTTGTGTGTCTGGAGGCTTTGCCTGAATCCTGCAGGCTCTGGGCGTTCTGGAATGGAGAGCAAGTGAGAGAGCGCAAGGGCTGGCCATGGCTGAGGAGCAGTTGTGGGGCAGGTAGGTGGGATGGTGGTGGCACCAGCAATATTGGGGGGAATCTGACCCCCCTCCCCAATTCATTGTCCTCAGCTGCTCTCTGCAGAGGCCTGTCAGAAACACTCGACCTTGATAATTAATTTGATTCCTAACCCCCAATTTCACCTGCTGCCTGGCAGCCTGAGCTTCTCCCCATCCTGGGAAGGATCCCGCTGCCCCTCCGGCCCCTCTGACACCCACTTGCACTCAGTGACACCAGTAGGAAAATAGAGGGCTGCTGGGGAAGAGCACATCCACCACACTCTGAACTGAGAGGAAGTGGGAGAACTCCTGCTTTGGTAAAATGCAGGGCTGCTGAACTGGACCAGAAGGCAGAGGGAACCGGTCCGGGTCCTGCTGGGCCTTGGGGATGCTTGCTGGGGCTCCAGTCCCTGGTGTGGTCCCTGGCCAGTGCCCAAAAGCCCTCTTCTGGAAATGCCACCTGCTCTGAAGGCAAGAGGGGACGGGGAAGAAGGCAGGGAGGGCAGTGAAGCATGGGGGGGGGGATGGGGAATGAATCAGGAATCTGAAGAAATCTGCCCTCAAACCTCCCAGGTATCTGTTGATGGCCAGAGATGATGGAGGATCCTAAGTAAAACCTTTGCACTTGTTTTCACTGATTTCCTTAGCCAATTTCTCTAATCTTGATGGCCATTTTGAACCATTTCTTGTCCTACCCAATTTTATGTCTTCAGCAGATCTGAAAGACAGCCCGTCCATTTCTTTCCCCCAAATATTAATGTGAACTTTGACAAGGACCTGGGACTGGTCTTGTACACCCAACATCTCTCTGCAACATGGTGAGGAGGACCTGTCCATGGAGGGTCCTTGCCTGACCCAGCTCACCTGGGAGCATCCATGCCCCTGGAGACCCAGACATGGCTAACACCCTGCCCCTCTCGCCACAAGGGGAGTATTTGGGGTCAGCTAGGGAAGAGCGAAAGGACAGGAAGTCCTCTCAATCCCGCAGGTGCCAAAAATCTCACATTTGACCAAAATAATTCAAGGGCCTGGTAAAAGAATTAGTGGGAAGAAGCAATTGGAAGAATGACATCTTTCCAGAGCATTTTGAGGTTATTCAAAAATAGGGCTCTCTTTTAAAGTAGATCAAGAAAGACACCATCAAGCCCAGCAGGGTCCCAGGAGTGGTTGGAGAATCCTAGTTGTGGGGTGGACTAAGAGTTGGGGTGGGGGCTCCTGACAGGAATCCAACTCAGACAGGCCAGGCAGGAGAGCCATTAGCCTCTGTCTGGCAACATCCTTGCATGGATGGAGGAAGAGGGGAAAAGGGCTCCTTCAAACCCAGAGGCTCCAGTGAGGATGTTGAGTACCAAGTGTTGAAGAATGTCTATGGGTGCTTGAGTGAATGATGAAGTGTACACAGTCCAGGCTCTGCTCAGAACCTTCTTCCGTAACATCCCAGCAGACGCACCCAATGCAGATGGAAGAAAAGCTCCTTGCCTTGCTCGGCCTTCCATGGGGAAAGGACCCTCACCAGCCCTTCCCTTCCTGCGTTCCCCACTTTTCTTACTACTCATGGATGGCAAGAGGGGGGGCAATGACAGCCCGAGAGAGCCCTGACCTCTTGCTGTTCAAAGGCAAATGGCCGTGTGCATCAGTAGCCAGAGGACGGGGGGGGGGCACACCTGTGGGTGGGTGCTTGTGCAGGAGCCCCTGTGCTCTACCTGGCCAACAGAACAGGGCAGATCAGTCCATACACTTTCCTGGCCACACGGGGAGACTTGTGCCCCAGAAGCAGGAAAAGGCACTTTCTCCTCCCGCTGCCTTCACCGTGGGACAAAGATCAGGACAAGCAGCAACATTTTGGTCTTCAGCACTTCCTGGATCATCTTGGTCCGGACAGGCGGGTTGGAATGAAAGTCATCAGCTGGGAACGGAGCTTTGCCAAAGGTTGAAGAAAGGAGGGCAGCATCCAAGAATCACATGAAGCACTGAAAATAAATAAAAAAGGTATTTTCTGCTGTGTCAGAAGCCCAAGGACTGGCACAGACTGTGGGGAAAAGGGTACCTTGGGAAAGTGAGTCCTGCTGGTCCGGGTTTTTAAATCTGCCTTCTCTCAAAGGACCATTAAACCCCCAGCCAGCCTTTGTTCTGCTGAAGGGGTCTGCCGTTCAGGAGAGGCAGGGAAAGTAAAGCTAATTTCAAGGTGGAAAAATCTCCCCAGCCGGACTAATTTCCCCATAGTGAGGAGGAGCAGAGGTGATCACTGCCAATGGCTCTTTCTTCCCTGAGAGACGAGAGACCCCCCATCTCGGGAGGAGGGGGTGGTCTGTCCCCTCCATGCTGGACAATTTCCTCCCCAGCTCCAATTTCCTCCTAGAGGTGTTGGAAGATTTGGGCCTCAGGAGAGTGATGGAGGCTGTTTCCTGGCTGCCTGGTGTTTTGTTTTTCGTTTATTTTGTATTTGTTTGTATTTTTATTTGTTTTAATGTTGCAAACTGTCCAGAGTGATGTAACAATATGGGCAGCTATATCATCAACTTAAGAAACAATTTTTGAGCATATATAATGGGGGCTGCCATGGCTCACGTGGTAAGACGCTGGGCCTGCACACCACTGAGTTCGGTGGCTCGGCGGTTCAATTCCCATGAGCAAATAAACCTCATAGGGACAAGAAAGGAGCCTCTCCCAGTTGCCTACTGGCACTCAGGCAGGACACCAGTAAAGACAAAAAATTCCTTTCAAAGAGGCAGCCAGCCGCCTTGGTGATCCCTGGCTAGCACGTGTCATACGCTAAATCAATAAATAATCACACATAATGTTGCTAGATTTTGCCCTGCAGCAATTAAACTCTGTAAATAAATAATTAAGGGTATTAGGCATGGGTAAACTCACTGAGAGTCGTTCTTTTATTTTTTTAATCTATTTTTAATTATTGCCACAATTAATGATTGAAATCAAAGTGGAGACTGATTCCTTTTGAATTCTTATTAGATACACAAGTTTTCTCTCCCACCTCCTCTTTTTTTTAAAAAAAAAAAGTATGGAAGCTCACCATCTATGATTTTCTGGGAGGTTATAGTTTATAAAGTTTTTGTTAACGTACTACTGGTAGTGTTTTGAAGGTTCTTAATTTAGAATTTAAGACTCTCTTCCTGCTCTTTTTATGTACTTCATACATCTGTTTTACTTTTTGCTTTGGTTCAAAATCTTGTTGGTGCTTTATAATTTTAGATTTGCATAAAACATTGTTCAAAGAACACAATCAATTTAAACTCTAAATTATTATTGGTCACAAGTCTCACTGTCAGATTACAGGTTGTCCTTCACTTATGACTCATCACTTAGTGACTGTTTAAAGTAACAACAGACCCCGCCCGCAAGGCACTTATAACCCATAGACATTTAGATTTATGTTAGATATTAGAATTGTTTTGAGGGTAAGAGCTGGGACAGGCTCCCCTCAGCGGAGTCCTGGAAAGAGAAATGGGATAACCACTTGTCTGAAATGCTTTAGCAGAACTTGCATTGAGTAGGGGATTAACTGATAGGATCCCTGAAGCCCCCTCCAACACCATGAACCTATAACTATATGGCCTAATTCCTTCTTCTGTATCCAAAATGGCATGTTCATTTTCTCTTCAACTTTTCTCTACTTTTACTAATCATTTGTTTGCTGGTTTGTATCCCGCCTTTATCTCCAACCTATCTTCCTCCCCAACAACCTTGTGAGATGGGTTGGGCTGAGACAGAGAAAGACTGGCCCAAAATCACCCAGTTGGCTTTCATAGCTAAGGGAGGACTTGAACTCATGGTCTCCTGGTTTCTGGCCTACTGCCTTAACCACTGAACCAAACAGGCTCCCTTAGTCAACCAGCTTTCCTCTGTCAGTTAGGATTAGGTCTAAGAGAATGGATGCCCTTGTCCTTTCTGAAAAAAAAAGCATATCCAATCATTCCACTACCCATCATGTTCTTTTCTACAAGCAGGTTTTCCTTGGCAGAGCTTCTGAAGGCCTCTTCCTCAGGACCCAGCAAGCTCTTCTGAAGCTGAAAAGTGTGTGTTTTGCAAACTGCAAATTTTCAGTTTCTTTCTGGGTTCAATTCAAGGTGTTGCTAATGATCTATAAAGCCCTTTATGGCACAAGACTGGATTACCTAAGAGACTGAGAGACTGCCTCTCCCTGGTCACCTCTACTCCTCCCATCAAGTCTGGCAGAAAGGCAGACTGTGGATTCCCTCAATGTTAGTACTGTGTTATAATGCCTTGGTAAGGCCACACTTGGAATACTGCATCCAGTTTTGGTCATCACAGTGTAAACAGATGTTGAGACTGGAAAGAGGGCAGAGAAGAGCAACCAGGATGATTAAGGGGACTGGAGGCTAAAACTTATGAAAAACAGCTGCAGGAACTGGGCCTGGCTAGTCTAGTGAAGAGAAGGACCAGGGGAGACAGGATAGCAGTCTTCTAGTATTTGAGGGGCTGCCACAAAGAAGAGGGGGTCAACTTATTATCTCCGAAGCACCTAAAGGTAGGACAAGAAGCAATGGATGGAAACTAATCAAGGAGAGAAGCAACCTGGAACTAAGGAGAAAATTGCTAATAGTGAGATCAATCAACCATTGGAATGGCTTGCCTCCAGAAGTTGTGAGTGCTCCATCACTGGAGGTTTTTAAGAAGAGATTAGACAGCCATTTGTCCAGAATCTTATAGGATCTCCTGCTTAAGCAGGGGGTTGGATTAGAAGACCTCCAAGGTCCCTTCTAATTTATTATTCTGTTATTCTGTTAATTAAGTAACAGCATCTGATGGGATCCAAGCCTTTTCTGCTGTGATCCTTTGGAAGATCATCGCCTCTGAGATCAGATTGGTCCCATCCTTGATGGCCTCCCAAAGGGCCTTAAGATGTGGCTTGGGGATCTGGTGACATTGGTCCAGAGCCTGCAAAATGGTTGGAAGATCTTTCCTGCAGATCATGATTTTTATGGTTTAAATGAAGAAGCTTTTATTCTTCGATGATTCTTCTTGTTAAATTCTGTGGTATTTTTTTTGAATTTGAGTGTGACCTGCCCAGAAATGAGATGGAAAGCTATATAAATTCAATAAACAAATAAAAATGTTTAAACAGATTGGTTCACAAACAAATAATATTCCTGATGTAAAGAGATTGATAAAGTCTAGAAGCTGGCACTAATGTTGTAATGGCACTAATTTGAGGGGGGAGGGGACAGTGGTTTTTATCTCAAGGTAAAATGGAGATAAACCATGAGGTGCTGAACCTCCTGGATTCTGGGGGGCAGAATTGTAGGGTGATTACTCCAAATGCAAGTAGTTGTCCCCAAGGTCCCCTCCCTTGTTACTCTAGTTGGAGGTTTCTGGGTGCAGAGAAGATAATACACAAGTGGGGTCGAGGACTGACATTCACACCACACTCTAGCCAAGGCTGTATAAATGCTTCAGATAAATACAAGCTGAAAGGATGCTTGGTTTCTGGTTTGGCATCTATGGCAGTCTGGCTGTTAACCTTCTTTTAAACTTTGCTACTTGATGAAAGGTAGATAGGTAGGTAGGTAGGTACATAGGCAGGTAGGTAGGTGGCCTTTTAGGTGGCTCTCTGTGCTCTGAAAGGATGGCCCCCAATTCTGCTCACCTTTAGGGAACCCACCCAGACTTGCCTTTCTCCCCAGGTGTTGGGCTCCAGGTCCTTTCTGGTGGTTTCTAATATTGTGTTTGGTCATCATTCCATTTTTTTTCTATTTTACATTTGTTGTATATGTTTTATGCTCTTTCACTTTATTGTTTGTTTGTCTGCTGAATGCCAGAATCATAATGCCCAATCATAATGCCCGAGTTGGGAAGCCTTGTGAATCCAGAGCAATGTTGCACAAAGGCATGAGATGGTTCGTTTGCTTGAGGATGGCACATTTTGTGCCCAGCCTCCCTTTCCTTCACTCGCCTTCTGGCACAGGTGCCCTGGCTGATTTCAGGGCAACCTGGCAGCAGGCCAGGAGATGGGAAAAACAAAGGAACGCGATCTACCATTTGAAAGACTGGATTTCGGCCTCTGCGCCTTTGCCAGGAACGAATGGGAGCGCTCTCATGCACGACAGGCAATGGCTTCCCTTGGGAGGCTTCTGTAACCGACGTCTCTCGCCTGAAAACAAAAAAGGACTTTTGCTGGCACATCCTTCAGTGCTTTGGGGACACCATCCTCTCCTGCACACAGAGAACCAGAGCAGCTTTACAGGCCCTTTCTCTGCCCAAGGCAAGGGGGACTCTGGTGGCCCTGCTGGGATCCTCCCCAAGCTCCACAGTCAGGAATGGGACTTGTGGGCTGCATGGTGAGCCCCAGCTTGCCCTAGGCTGAACCCGAAATGGGAGCACCATGAAATCGCAGGGAGGGGGAGGGGGGTCAAAGGTGTGTGAAGAGGAGGGGTCCTTTCAACCACAGTTTTGCTCTTCCAGAAATGTTCCTATTTCCTAGCTCCCCTCTTGTAAAATTCTGCAGGACGCTGAAGTGAATAATGTAGAATTTATTGCTCAACCCAATGCTGTTGGGTCATAGAACTGCCCTTTTGTTTGCTCTCTCTCTTTACTTAAGGGATGAGCTCGGCTGAAAATTTTTGTTCATTTCAAAACCTACTTGCTTAACTAGTGATGCTCTAAATTATAAAAGTGAATATCCCACATAATACTGACATGTTTTGTGACAGCAGATTAAATAGACCGAAATACATAATCTCCTTGAGGCCTTCTGCGGCTCAAGATAGGGAAAGGAAAAGGGCAAAATCTTCTTTGCCATCAGCTGGCAAAGAAATGAGATGGTTCAGCTCAGCATCATTTATGCACCCAACATGAACTTGTGGGTGGTGAATGCTAAGTGGGTCTGAATGGCAGGAAGGGAGTGGCAGGCAGGAGGCTCAGGAGGGAAGGGCTGGCTCAGATTGCCCTCCAGCAGCAGCCAAGAGCCGGGCTGGAGGGAGCCCATTCTGCCCTCAGGGCTTGTAAAGCCAAAGTGGACAATTAGCCCTGGGTGGTCGCTGAGTGCTTGGAAGGGCCCGTCTATAGACGAGCCAGATCAAGAGAAGAAGCAACCCAGTCAGGGCTATTCATTGCTGTTTGGGATGGATGAATCACTCTACCTGGACTGTTTCTTTTCCTGACCTGGCAGAAACTGCCATCTAGAGAGATGCCCAAGATATTCCCCTTTACGTGTTTATGATTGGCAAGCATCTTTTTTTCCTGCTGGCATTCAGGTTCATGCTCAGACTAACAATGCTGGAAGACACGTTCAAGTGTGTTCAGTCAAGTGCTTAAAATTGCAGTGCCAAATACTGAAAAATATCCAATGCAAAGAAACCAGGGAAAATTGCTTTTCAGTAGCTTGCAAATGACCTGGTGAGTGTGTGTTCCTGAAATATTCATGCCTTGTTTCTCCACCACAAGTCTTTGCTGTCTGGCAGAGACAGCCTCACCGACTAACATCCACCCTCCAAAACGCATGCAGGCACAGCGAAGGGCTGGCAGTTGTGCGTAGCCAGGCATTTCCCCAGAACCAGGACTGGGGCCTGGAGCATCCAACCTCTCAAGGAACGAGCTGGCTCTTCTGGAAGAAGGGAAGACTTTGGGTATGCAGCCATGTGAGTCAACAGCAGCATTTGGAAGCCTACCCAGAAATGCAGCAGAAGCCATGGGCATATTTTAAATGTTCATTGCATGCATCTGGAGTGCTGTATTCTGAAGCCCTGACATTTCTGGCAGCACTGTGTGCAAGTCCTACCCTTAGAGTAGGGTAATCTTGCTATGCACTAAGGTCCACACTGGTCACTAATGTTGCCAAGCCAAAACTGGGAATGCTGGGGCATGCTCAAGCTGCCTGATTCTAAATGTGCTCCTGGTTAACATCGGGCTTCGCCATCTGGATAATGGCTCTTGGAAGTATTGCCCTGCTCCAAGGAAACCTCTCCCATATCCTGTGATAGGTTTATCCCCAAATCATCACACCTTCATGTCTTCCTCCCTGCTCCTTGCTGAACCATTCACTTAAGGTCCCCTTTGTTCTCTTGCAGGCTTGATTTCCATCCTTCATTGCTCTTACGCCATTCAGCAACCAACCCTCAATTTTATATTTCTGCAAAATGATCTTTTTCTAAATCAACAAACATACCATCAACTTTCTTTCTCACTTTCATACATTTCTAAATGATCTTCTGTAGAACAAAAATCTGATCTGTACAACTTCTGCCATGGGATGCTATGTTGCTAGTTGGGAACCCAAGTTACTTGCAACAAATATTAGATAGTTTGCAAGGATAAAAACATATGAAGAGGCATAATATTGTTGCTACATTATTATTTTTGTTTACTACTTCTTATGTTTTACCTGCACTTTGCATAATGTTGTTTATCCAAAAAGGGAATAGGATGATGGTATAGGTTGTCCTGCTTGAGCAGGGGGCTGGACTATAAGACCTCCAAGGTCCCTTCCAGCTGTATTCTATTCCTTGTATAAGTATGAGCCCTATTTATAGTTAAATCAAAGCTTAAATTCTTGTGTTGCTTTCTTCCACCCATACAACACAATGGTTTGAAGCTTCTCTCTTTGTGGATGGTTTCTTCTTGTTGCAATTACAGACTAATTTGATGTGAGGGTGCTTGCTAGAACTGGGGAGGGGGAACGGAAAGGGAGGGTCACTCTGAAGTTGTGCAGTTGTGCAATATACACTTCCCCTTGTGTATATAGGAATCATCACATTGCATACATGCCCAAAGGGGGCAGGACTCGAATGTGACATTGTGCTGCTCCTTTTTTTCAGTCTGACAAAAGTAGTAAGATCCTGTAGATGCTACAATCTGACTCTCATAATTTCAGCCACACAGTCCAACTCTAATTACAGTTATCATCTTATTTTGTAACATCACCCATTGTCTTTTCCCTTTGATGCTGGGCAAACCACAGTCAACATTTCCACCAAGGCCAGGACTGTTTGTCTAATTAGTTCCAAATAAAATGGCAAGAACTTTCATCAAAATATTCCAGATTTTATACAGTCCTCTTTACCCATTTATGGCTTTCTTAAGTCAAAATCCTATTAAGTTTTTTTTAACTGCTGAAGTCTTTCAAATATTTTTTTCCTCTTTTCTTTCTGTAATCCAGAAGAAAGGCTGACTCACTCAGTGGTTGTTTTATTTATTCTGCTAGTGTGATGATCTCTCTTTAGCAGTAAATTGGTTATATTCAGAAGTGTTTAAGAAAGCCAGACTTTGAGGGAACCAAATGACCTTGAAAAGGCTGACCAGCAATTGCAAGCAGGCTGGCTGGCCCTCCTTCCTTGGCCGCTCTATTCATAAGGAGAACACAGGAGCCTTCGAGCCCCACGGCCTCCACACAAGGAGCACCATCTGGGCTGCAGACAGGCAGTTTGTTTGTTTGTTTGTTTG
>JAEANM010002481.1:5721-24473 GCA_017656035.1 Myanophis thanlyinensis | reverse complement strand
GAATTCCTGAGCCAGCTCAGGAATTCTGGGAGTTGAAGTCCACGAGTCATGAAGGAGCCATAATTGCCCACCCCTGGTCTAGACTAATGCAGGATTTAAATTGAGATGTGAGAACTATGGGAAAGTTTGGTTATACAGATGCAGGTTACATAAGAGAAAAATTACAAGCATTTTATCAATTAACAATTAATAGATAGCTGGGATACTCCATTTTAACCAGGGCTATTCTTAAGGGTTTTTTTTCAGCTGGTGGCTGATATCTGATTCATTTAATTACTTGACAATAGCACCAGATTGGCAATATCCTCCAACAGTTTTGCTTGTTTATAAAAAAAAAAACCTAAAATCAAGCAAGGCAGGATACTGTACATTTCTGGCAAAATAATATTACATGCCTTTCCAACAAAAGAATTCAACAGAGGGACAGAAACATATTCCTACCTGGGATAAACCTAGATGAACAGAAGCTGTTTCTGAGATATACATTATTTTGCCATCAGATGCTACCACAAAAACAAAACCATCCAGAGTCTGTAAAAAAAAAGAAAAGAAATAGAGCAAATGCTTATCACTTACAATTTACAATCAAGTTCCTTGTGAGTTTTTAATTTCTCCCTACCAAAGAACATGTATTAAAAAAATATTACCCATATTGGCATGATACAGTCTATTATACACTCATTATAAAAATCACATCTAAACCATTCTTTTTAGGTATGATAATTTTGCATAGCCAACAATTAACTATATCAAGATGATAAAGTTTAAAACATTTCTTCATACAAGTTCTATTATGATATTCTCAAGAGATAAAAATCCTAATTAATTGGCATGAAGAATTTTTCATATTTTACAAATTTTATTTTAGTTTGAGGGAAATTTTATATTCTTTTGACTTTGTCTTTTAAATTAAAGTCTTTATAAATGGGGAATTCTTTGAAAAACAGACTCTTGGAAAATTGTACATAAAATTTAAATACCTAGAAAATTTTATTAAAGTATGAAATTATAATTTCCAAAACATGGAAATTATTTGAAAATTAAAACTATAAATACAGCTATAAAATACTTTTGACCTATTTCAAAATGCTTGTTTGAGGCCTCACAAATAGGAATTAAAAAATAAGCAGTAAAAATAAAGTAACTTTCTAGTTTAAAATACCAAGTCCAAGTCTAACTAATTCAAATAAAATCAACTGTAAAAAATTAAAACTGTTTTAAAGCACTAAAGTGATATTTCATAATATTTCATTCCAATTCCCAAAATGGGTATTTGGAAGAAATTTTAGAGGAGTATAATCTAGTGGCAGAACTGGATGTTTGTATGCTGAAGGTTTTAGCTTCAATTTAAAATTACATTTTATAAATTAAATTTTTATCTTATCAATCCATTACTTTATTCTAACAGTGTTGCTCCACATTCTCAAGCAAATTTTTACCTTTGTTGAGATGTGTATTTAAATATTTTCAAAGAAGGCTAAAAAAATATTACTTGAAAAATAGTGGAATTACCACACTTCAGTAGCAGAAAACTTGCTGTGCTCCTTTTTTCATTGCAACGCATCAGATGCCAAACATGGGAAAAATCCATTTAAATCTTTAGAAGCCATTTACCAGAGAAGACCTCCCAAAGAGTTTACCTGAAGTAGATGTGAACCCAGCTCCTTTGCCATGTTATCCAAGGGGCCTAATCTGTTTGGCTGGCCCCAGGCATCTCCCAAACCTGGAAAAAAAAACCCAAGAAGCTTTAATCGGGGCATAGATGACAATATCTCAAGTCATGGTTAAAAACCAGTTTGCCTCAACAGTGAATGTGTGTAAGAGAGAATGATGAGATTTGGTAGGTGAGAGAGTTCCCTCTCTTCTTCTATAACATCAAATCTGTGATTGCTGTTGTTCAATTGCTAAGACATGTCTGACTTTTTGCAGTCCCCGTGGACTATAGCACCCCAGCCCCCAACCTCCACTGTCTTCTGAAGTTTGCCCAAATTCATATCCATTGCATGGATGACCATTTCATCTTCTGTCACCCCCTTATCCCTTTGCCTTCACATGTTCCTTGGAATTCAATTGCTATTTTAAGGGATAATTTCACACAACACATGTAAATCTCCCTCAAACTAGCCAACAGAACCTGACTAAATACAGTTTCAAAACACGTTTTTTTACCTTCTCAGAATTTCCAGGTATCTATAGGCCCACAAAAAGGAACACTATCATAGGCCTCAGTTAGCTCTGGGGTATAGGAAAAGCAATAGCAACTAAGGTTTAGTCTCTTTGCTTAAACTGTGACTGCTTCAGTAGATTCATTGTATGCCTTCTACAAGTTTGTCTTTTTGTCCTTATAAACTCCAACTTCAGACAAAAACAGGATGATCACAAAGTTTGATGCCTCAATGTAAAGTCATTTGTTTTTCATTTTTTCTGTCTTTTCCCCTTCACATGATTTTCTGCTACCATATGCCACCCCTCCCCTAACTCTGGTTTCCTTCGCATCAGAGTTTTCCATAAAGTACAAATGCTGCTAGTTCACTTGAAAACAACCCTATAATCACATTCTTAATAAACAATCTGCCAAAACCTTTAACACTCAGTAATGCATGTGTTTTTTAAAAAGCCTAGTTCTTCTTGCCATTGGAAATACCACAGCTAGCCATCATCTGGACAGCATAAATCCCATTCTTTCCAAGCAAAGTATTTGCCACATATATTGTCTGAAGAATCATGACCATTAATTCATCCTGGTTTCTTAAGAATACCTAAATTGTGACCTATATTCTAAAATTATGTCCTTATATATAAGAAACAAAATGGATGGACTGATTCAAAACAATACAGTTCCATTAGCAATTCTACAGGCATTCCTGAAAGAATTTCCCTTTCCCTTTGATATTTTCATGTGGAAGACATATCCAGACTCTATCTCCACCCTTGGAAAACATTCAGAAGTAAGCTTCCTTTTGTGAACTGAAAGACACCAAAAACAGCCTCCCACCTTCTTTTGTTAAAGCATGTGGGAACTCAGCTTACTGTACAAGTCCTCCAGCCCTAAAACAACAGGAATTTGCCACACCAAATCTTGAAGGCAAAGGGGACTGAACTGACAATTGTACATGTTTAGAAGCTTTGGGGATTGAAAAGAGACTTTCATAATTTATTTACTGACCAAACTTGACAGTGACAGTCTGTCCCCATTGGGGACCTTTTGTTCATATAGTACTAGGATGACATAAGGTAAAACATTTGCAATTGTTGATCCATTTCTGCTGCCATCTAGCATTTACCTGAATTATTGCAACCAGATTTTATAAGAATAGCTAAATGCATGTTATACATAAATTGATTTTTCTATTTGTCCCGTTTCCCATTTGACTCTTCACTGAAAGCACTGCTGTCATTTGGAACAGTTGCATGGTTGCTTGGTTCAAGCAGTAACCCAAATTACTACACCTTTTGTTAATTTCATTTTTTTATATTCTGCCTGTGATATTTGTTTCCTCTGATGTCCTGCTTCTGCAACAGAATTACTGTTCAGTGCCATTCTATTAAGTTGTGTACTAAGCAATCTTATTTCCATTGTCCGGCAATCTAATTTTGATTCTCATAATTCAGCTAGTGTTGTTTCATTCTTATTGTTATATTTGAAACATGAAATACTGCACATCACCAAACTGTTAGCATGCTGAAAAACAATTCTTCTAGAGCCGGATTTAGCATCTGGTTCAATGAAGAAGAATCAGTAAGCAGCTCACCCAGCTGGAAGTGTCCGACAATCAGAAGGGGTAAATGGTGTCATTACAATAGTGCAATTCTACCCACATGGAAAAATATTTATAATTTCACTTCCTAGGTTCACAACCTCAACACACACATTCACTTTTAACTGATATTAGCAATTCCATAATGGAGTAACAAGCATTCTCTTTTTGCTCACACCTTTACCCTGATGCTGCACCAGGCTTAATCATCTCCACCTAACCAGCCTGGACTTTTGAGCTGCTGTTCCTTGAACTTTTGTTTCTGCTAGGAGGTAATTGTTTCAGACCAATGCCGAGATAATTTCTGGGTTCCATTATTTATTTTGGTTTTGTTTGATTTTTTTTTAAATCCCTTTTAATTTTATCTATTTTAACCAGAACCGGATTTTTGAGTTTAATTGCAAACTCTTGATTGCAAACTTCCCAGTGATTAGGGCGGAATATAAAGCTGCTCGGAAACCAACCAAGGAAATACCACCTGGCCCGGAACGTTCCGCCAGAAGAGGCTGCTGCTGTGGTATATGTCACAACAACAGGGAAATCCACAAATGTTGACCACGGCGTCAAAACAGCCAACGGGGATTCCCATAGCACTAAGAGGGAAGCGCGCTCGAGGGGCACTCCCGCTATAGTCCTGCGCCGGCTCCCTCGCATCTCCCAGCATGCAAAGCGCCCCACTTCCCCTCCCCCCATCGCTCGCCTGCGGTTCCCAGGCAGAAGCGGGAAAGCTCTAGAAGGGCCTTTTTTCCCTTCCTCGTCCTCAGTCCTCAGTCCTCGTTTCCTTTAGTCACGGAGGGCCCAATGGCGAGGCGTTTTCCCTCAGAGTTTGGGTTCCCTCCTGTTGCGGCCGGGGTCTTGCCATTCCCCCAAAGGGCGTCAACACGTGCGCTTCGGCAGAGTCCCATCTGGCAGGCCACGCCCAATTCCGCCGTTTTAAAGATGGGGCTGAAGTGCCCTGACCCAAAGAGGATTCCCCAACCGTTTCTGCGGAGGTGCAAGTCTGTGTTAAATCATTAGAAGAAATAAACGGGCTGCCTTTGAGAGCAACGGGCGTCTAAACGTTCCAGCTGTTGCAGCCGTTAATCTTCTACATGACTTTAACAAGTTTGCGGGTTGCGGCTTTGCTAATTTTGTTTGGAAAATGCTAATCCAGACGGGGAAAATGAAGCGGCTTGCCTAAACCATTCAGCCTTTAGAAGAGAGGAGCTAAGCCTTTGTTCCCTGGATTTGCAGGGCTGCATGGCAGGCACCCGCGGTCTGGAGATGGGGCTGCGCGGCGCCTCCTAATGAAACAAGCTCATGCAGAACCATGAACTCTGCGCGTCTCTCTCGCTCTCTCGCTCTCTCTCTCCCTTTTAGTAACATGGGAGCCACCTACAAAGAAACGGGGGGAGGGGAAAAGATCTACAAGACACCTTGCTTTTTAAGAACATATCGGGCCATTTTTTCCTGCAAAACTATAGAAATGATATATATTTAAGTCTCGAACGAGATGCATCGGCATCAGGACAAGTTCTGGTAAAACAGCCTTTCTCCATCGAGTCGATTTCGGACCGAACGTCCAAATAGTGGAAACGAGAGAGAAATCCGGCGTGGATAGAGAGGGTTCCAGGGCACTTAGATTGGTTAACGAACAAGATTTTTCACCAATTAATAATCAGTATGTGGAAAATCTGCAAATTTCTTTAATTTGAATAATTCTAACCCGGACTTTCCAAATGCCGGTTCAGATTTTTTTTTACTTTTTTTCTATTAGTTTTTAAAAGAACCTAGTCGAGTAAATTTTCTGCCAATTTTTGACAATATTTGCCTAAAACTGATACTGCTTGTTACATATGTGGCTTTACAAATTTACTTGAAACCTGTATGAGATGCAGGTTCAGATTTATTTTCTTAAAAAAGAAGAACGCAGTTTGATTTGTGGCTCTTCTTCTTGGTTCAAGGTTTTCTCCAGATGAATCTGAACTGTATTCCTTCTCTTGATGTCTTTTCTCTACACTGTCTCATTCCGGAAAGAGAAATATTTCAAAACATTACCAAACCGTGATTTATATCTTGCTTCCCTATTGCATTAAACCAAAAGTCAGCTGTTCAAATGCAAAGCTGAACCTCCCTCATTATCAATAACAATTCAGAGAATGAAATTGATTGCTTAAAAAATAGGCAATTGCTTCAATAAAATTGTCTGCTGACAAATTTGTTCTTTGAGCTTAGCGGCAGAATGTATTAGATTGGCTCTCTTTGATATTATTTCGCAGTAATTGTAGCGGGATTTTTAAGAGTTGCAAGACTCATTAAGTCTGGATGAAATCTAAAGCTGAAATCCTTTAGCCACATTCACTGGTGTAATCCTACCAGTGAAGCCAAGTGCCTGCAGTTCAAGAGAGCCTGGCCCCCAAAACAATAGATTTAAATTGATGGAATCAGCGGCTTAAAAGCAACTTTATCCACCGGTCTCTGCAGAAGTGAGCCTGTGGGGTTTTCTCTGAACCCGTTCAGTTTAAAATTTTTGTCATTGGGCGTATGGTGTATGATTTCTACACATTGCGAAATTGGGCTAACGACACATTATTCGGAGATAATGATTGTGATTTAATAAGTATATTCAAGTATACAAGTTCGCTTAAGTTCAGCACCGAGACATCCAGAACCTCTTCTTTGTATCAGAATTTATCTAGCATACGTTATTGTATTTGAATTGTAGTTGAATTCCATTTTTAAAAATATATTTCGGTATTTCTCTCTTCGAAATCCCTAAAATGACTTCGAAATCCCTACAATGACTTTCTACTAGGTAAAATATATTTAGGCAGCAACTCGAGTGGGAGATTTTCGTCCCAGATAAACATTGCAGAGAGAAAATTGTGACAGTTCCTTTCGTTTTCACAGCGAGCGGGAAAGAACAAAAAAAACAAAAAAAACAAAAAACCCGCATACAGCCGTCCTAAACCGCAGAATCAAAGCAGTTTGCAAATTGAGCGCGTCCGAGCACTTTCAGTGTCGCGGTTGGTATTTAGTCCTACACATCGCAGAAGAGGTGCGTGACTAAGGTGGTTCGTTATGCCTCGATCTCCAATCCGGGCAGAATCTCTTCCGGCTGCTGGCGGGGACCCCGCGATGGGGAAGGACCCTTAAAACCCTGCAATTCTACCAGGCAGAGAGCAAAGTGATTTCGCTTGGCATTTCGCTTTCTATGTTCGCGTCTCATAAAAAAGAGGATTTCATTATCAAATTCCCCTTTTATAGTGAAATGAAAGAACAAAAGCCTAGAAAATTTCTCTCCAGCCTGGCCTTATCGACGTTTCAAAACAGACGCAACTGGTTCAAGACTACAACTTCTTCCCATTACAGGGTGATCTGAATTATTTTTTCCTTCTTTTCCTCCTTGTATAACCTTTGTTATCTCATTATCTCCACTCTAATTAAGAAGCGCCTCATAGTACTGAATGCCTGTTATAAAAGAATTTATTTATGTATTTATTTATTTGATTTATATACCGCCCCCTCTCCCCAGGGACTCGGGCGGTGCACAGCCAATAAAACATGAGTACAATAAACAATTTAAAACCTATTAAAATAATTAAATAAAGGCTGTCTTAAGAATGAGTCGGGTTTTCTGTTAGCGGGAATTCAAGTGACCCCATGATAAATCACTACTCGCAGCTGGCAAATTTTGAAAGGAAAGCCACGGAATAAAAAAGTGCAAATAGGAAAGCGGGGACGATCCTTTGGTCTGGAAACCCCTTGCCATCTGCTTATCACTTAAAGATGATTTCAGATTGGGGGGGGGGGGGACCCTGAAACAGCCGTCGAAACCAAAGCAGTTTAAACCTCGAAGCTTTCAAGCGCCTTTAATCACTTCCCTCAGAGTTCCTGCTAATACCCGAGTATTGTCTTAACTGCGGATAATCGAATATACGCCATTCGCCAACCTGAAGCCGGTTTTAGTCCAATTCCCCCTCCCTCTTTCAATGCTAATGTCTCCTTGGGAAGAGGCAGTCCGTTGGGGGCCAATGGCCTGCGAGAGGACTCCTCCGAAGGGCTATTCCAGGGAGCCTCTCAGTTGCGCCTGGCGGATAAAAACCAGCGGCAGCTCAGAAGGCAGCTTGGCGGTCCTTGCTGAATTCCAGTCTCTCCATTGAGAGGGTCGGGGAGGGGCAGGAGCAGCCAAAAGCAGGCCCGGAGAGCTCCCGGGAATTGCGGGTCACAAGAACCGGCCCTCCGCAGCCAGACGAACGGCGCGCGGTTCAGGAGGTTCCATTTTTCTCGGTCTGGAGCCTTGCCAACCATTCAATCGCCATTCCATTCCTCAAACTATGTTCCTGGGAAGCTTTGAGGAGAATTGTGGTTCGACTCCATTTATAACGTTCCAGCCCCAAACCTAGGAAGCCCGGAATTTGGGTCTCTGCCTGTCTCAGAAAATCTCAGAAATAGGAAGGTTCCTCCTCTGAACCTTTAAACGGTGACATAAACCCAATGGGGAAAAACCGCCCTCTGCTCTGCTGCCTAGTATGTAGGCAGATGGAAGATAGGGAGCCACCTAAAGAGAAAGAAGGTGTCAGGACAAAAGGGCCCAGAATATCGGCCCTGGGAATAAGGTAGAGTTTAGGATGAAGCTCCTTCAAGGACTGAATTCTTCAGGGAGGAATATAATAGTTCTCCTCCCCTCCACCACCACCACGTGGGCCTTTTTTTTAAGAATGCCCAAATGCTAAGCATCTTCTCTATATTTGTTAAAATGAAGACTGCCCCTTCTCTCTTCTTTCTTCTATAAGACTAGACACTAACCAGCACTTAACATATAAGGGGTGGGGAGTCAGTTAAGATACTCTGACTTCTCACAGGCTAATGCAAGCCCAGTAACAGGAAGGTGATATTTTGCACATGTTCAAAAGCATTTTTTGTAATAATCTCAGGCTGAGGGTTTAGTTAAATTAAGGCTGAAATCTTATAGATATTATATATATTTGGCTATAAACCAGAAATACAAAGACCAAAAACAAAGAATATTTGCTTCTAAATAGAAATGCAAAGAATTGCACATCCTCAAGATGCACAAATTAACTGTCATTCTCCTGAAGAAATAACTATTGTTTAATATTTAATCCACACTTCTTATACTTTACACAGGCAAGTCCAAAAGATTGGTAATTAATAATCAATAATAATTACTTCCATATATTTATATTATCAATACAATTTTATGTATCTTATTCAAAAGCTAAGAAAGATTTACTGGGATAAATTGCATACAACTGTGTTAAAAGGCTACAGGTTTAAAGTTGTAATTTTAATAAATCGAATGAGAATTTAATGGGAGTAATCCCTTACATATGATTTTGAGTTTCTTAATTTAATCCCGGCTCAAAATAATTTTTTAAAAATCAATTACATAATTAGTAATAATACCATCAAAACCTTAATGGTAAAATCCAGGCCATGCTTAATTCAGAAGTTATCAATGTAATAATATAAGTAATATAATGTCATATATTGAACGATGTGCCATTATGATAAAAAAAAAAACCTCTTTAAACAAAATTGGAGTTGGTTCTAAAACAGTGTTTTTCAACCTTGACAATTTTAAGATGTGTGTAGGTCAGCTGACTGTGGAACTCTGGGTATTAAGTTCACATCCCTTTAAGTTGCTGAGGATGTAGGAATGCTTGCATAAATTAAAATCCCCTTCTCTATAGGATTTAGGTCGGTCCTAACTGAGCCACAGAGCTTCACTCATGTTCCAGTATTCCAGTCCTGAGCTTTCTGGAAGTAATTTGCATTACTTAATATTTAGGAAGGTTTACACATTTTTGATCAATACTTCATTAATAATGCAAATAAAACAGAATGCATTTATATTCCAGCTTCAAGGTTTATCCTCCCAACAGTACTATGAGATAGATACTTTGGGAGAAACCAGAGGCAGAATCAACTTCATAACTTTCTCCCTGCTGCCTGTCCACTTTCTTTTCATCTGCTCCCATTACTGGACCTGGCTTTCCTTGACTTTCCTCTTGTTCCTTTCAATATTGTAAACAATATTCCTTATAATATTAAAATAAGGTGGGGTGTTTTGTTTTGGTTTTTTGCTATTTTTAGCATTTGTTGCCACCCTCAGGTCTTCCAGTCTCTGGACCTTAGCTTTCCTGACTCCCTTTGCAGATTCAGGCTAATTACTATTATTCTGTTTTGTGCCCAGCTTTCTAGCTTTTTATATTGACTTTTTTTGTTCCTTAACTGAAGGGAAATTAAATTCTCCATATGTGCATCTGTGCCCATGTGTATGTACAGTATGTAACACCTGTATATATATGTGTGAGAGAGAGGATGTGGGGGGGGGGAAGAGAGGGAGAGGAAAAACCCACTGAATCTAATTGGCTTATTCAAATACATCGGGGGTTTTTCTTGTTAAACACATTAAACTTATTCTTTGTTTATCATTGATACCATTAAGCTGCTACTTTGGAAGCTAAGAGAGATTCCTAAGGAAGGTTTCCTATTTCTCCAGATTCTTTCATCCATTAGGCAGCAGAAGTATTGGGCATGCAAGTGTGTCCTGTGTCATTCATTAAGCCGCTTGCCTCTTTTGGTTTAATAATTAGGAAGGTGGTTATTTTAAAAGTTCATTTTCAGTGCTCCACTGAGTCACAATTTAACTCCAATGTCAACAACCTTCAGGGATGAAGAAGTTGAGTTTTATAATGTTTTCTTTCTCTCTTTTTACTGGTTGTTTAATCGTGGAAAAATAAGATTATCAGCCAAGGAGAACAAGAGGAATCAAAGAGGAAGGGAAAGGGCAAGAAGATGAGAAGAGTCCCAAGAATAAAGTATATATTCATATATATACAGTATATATATGAAAAACCACTGCAACAGATGTTGCAGAGCCTAGATCTGTGCTGGTCACTGCTTCCTTCCTGCACTAATTCATAACTTTCAAAAGTCACCACAAAATGTAGAAACTCAAGAATCCAGGAGAGAAGAAGGTCAAGCTAACAGACTCAGCCTTGATATTATATCCCCAAGGATCAGTTCTTTCAAATAGAAGAGAGGCTTATTTGATTTTCATCACAAGTGGCCAACCAGCAATTCTGCCTGGGGACTTTTGGGGCTATTGGAATCCCCCAGCTATATTGCTTGCTAAATTTTGGTGTCAGGTTGTTGTCAACACAGGAACTGTTTCTCCTGTAGATCGGATCCTCAAATGGGTACAACTGAAAAGTTAGGATCTATACCATCTGTATTCTAGACCTAAGCTCACAAAACATATTGCTGCTAAAGGTTGCTTTGGAAGAAAGGCCCATGAAGTTCAACTGAAATGGTTCTCTTTGTGGTTTTGTCTAGGGCTGCAGCCGTAGTAACCACCTGTTTCATGAAAGATCAAGTTCCCACAAGGAAAGGCTGAGTTTGACTGACCAGGAGAAGCAAAACAGAATAGGAATTGTGGGAGTTGTGGCAGATACACAAAGGGAAAAGGAAAACTCTAGCATCCTAAAAACACAGAGAAGAGGGGGGGGGAGTCCACAACTCTCCACTAAGAAGCCGTGGTGTAATCTGTCTCACTTCTACCTTTTAAATTTTAAATTTATTTTTTTGCTTAAGAGTGGCAAAACCAACTTTATTAAGTTAGTAACTGCTCATTCCAGAATTTACCATTAATAAACTGGTTTGCATCTCCTAGTTTTTAAAAAATGAATTACATAATTAGTAACTATGAGTAGTAATTAGTACTAATTAAGAGGAAGTCGCTCCTGGACTCGTATATTTCTGGATTTTGAATTTTCTGTGTAGTCAGAGATACTTGGAGGAATTGTTGAAAAATGTACTTATTTGTATTTATTTTATTTGTTTGAATGTTTAAGCTGTAACTGTAATGGGAAACTTAAAGCAGAGTACTGTAGGAAGATCTCCTTCAGGTTAAAGTGCCTGCAAATCACTCCGATTACTAATGTCTACAGTCACCAAAAGTTTCCCCCCTTTATGTTGAAAAGGAAATGCACAAGAATTTACACATACAGGTACACACCATGATTTGTGTTTTCAGGATTTTAATATTTCCTGTTCTTTAAAAATAATTAAAAAAGAGATCTTCACCTACAAAGACAAATTTTAAAAATGGCCCCATCTGTGCGTTCTAAATTCAGCTAGAAAGTTCAGTGGGAATTGGTTTTTAAAGCAAACCCTTTCCTTTTTTCACATTAAGCCGGTAAAATCAGAGTTAGCAACAGAGGGGTAGTGGAATCAGCTGATTTCAAATCAGATCTGAAATATTTCGTTTGGAAGATTGACCTGAAGGAGAGGTTTCGCCATAAGAAAATCTGTGCCTTAGCACAGAGTGTGATCTGAACTGAGGGCAGACAGCTTCATTTATGGTAAAATCCTGGACCATTCAAAACTACTCCTGTCTGGTACAGTGGTCTGAGAACCTTCAGAAACTTTCAGCCACTAACAGCAATAAGGGCGGGCTTTCTTTCAGCACTACAGTACCTGGCTAATGTTATCAAATGCTCCAGATCAGCGTTTGGAGAATTCTGGTTGTTGACTGTGGATTCCGGGGTGTGAAGTCAACATATCTTAAAGTTGAGGAGGTTGAGAAAACTGCTCTAAATAACAAATAAATTGACTCAAAATTTTAGCAGTGTCCATGTCTACAAAATCTTACTCGGAAATCCATCTTCAACTCTTCCACTCCAATGTAAAGACAATGTAAATTGTGTCCCACGGAGACCTGGTTTTATTTAATCAACTGGTTAATATTAAGCAGCATTTCCCCTTTCCCCCTTTTCCTTAGGAAAGGTGCCACAGATTACAAAGGAGAGCCTGGCTCTTATAGCACTGGTTGCTATAAGCATATTTTAAGAAGGCAAAAAGCTCAAATGATTTGGGTCATAAATTTTAGGCTAGTACATACATACTACTACTACATAAATCCATTTGCCTGGGAATAAGGCCCATTTATTGTTCAATGCAGTTTACTTCTGAGTAGAAAGACTGAGGTTTGTATTTACTCCACCTTTTTAAATTTATAAGATTGGAAGAAGAGTGGGTCTTTATTGCAGAATTGCTCAATGAACATTTAGTCGGGAGTAAATGCAATTCAACTCAATGGGGTTTGCAATGAAACAAGATTAAGATTGCCCTCATTTTGCTCTGAATGGATTGCATTTGTACTGCGCACTGTAACAAGGCAAGAAGTTGCCCATAAATGCAAGCAGCGTTCATCTGGGGACACCCCCACACGATCTCGTATCAACACAATAGAATACTAGAGTGCTAGTGTCAAGATTTGTTTAATTAAGAGGGGTTGGTTATCTCTTTCACTTTGGAGTTGTTTTATTCTGTTTAGAGAAGGGATAAGAGAAATATGAGATAAAAATGACTTTTATGAGAGATTTCTAATATATTTTAAACAGGCAAGTGGAGAGTGCCTTTGATATATTGGTTAATACATCATTCTACAGGTTAGACACTGGAAGACTGCGACGTCTAGTCCAGCTTAGATACAAAGCCAGCTGACCTTGGGCCAATATTGTAGTTGCACCTATAGCAGTCCCTTTGTCTAAAATATCTACAAATGCTCTCTTTTCCACAAGGGACAAAGCATTTTGGAGAATTGCGGAACAAGGCGACTCAGATAAACCCAGCCACTTCCTGCAGTCAAAGCACTTGCCGTAGTGGTAGCGAAAAGGATGGTGGTGGATAAATAGCCCCTTGGCCGCGGCGGACTGCAGGGTGATATCTCGCAGGGGGAGGAAAAAAGAGGGAGAGAAGAGGAACGGCGATCCGCTGGCAAGTACAGAAAGCTAAGGGTGCCTAGGGAGATTTGAAGTTCTAGCCTGTTTCCAATTGGGAAGGTGAGGGCCAAACTCTCTTAAGCAGAAGAAAAACGAAGTAACGTGATGAACAGGGGTGCCGGGTTTGTGGAGGTTGCTTTAAGGAGAGACCCGGAGCCCTGAGGCCGGGAGTGGGGGGAATGCCATTTACCTCTGCCCATTCAAAGCCGCCAAGCGCCCCGTTAAGTCCCAGGCTTTGGTTCGCCGATACAGAGAGGAAAGAGTAGCTGAAAGGAACTGCCTAGAACAGGGGTCTCCAATCTTGGCGACTTGAAGACTTCTGGACTTCAACTCCCAGAATTCCTCAGCCAGCTGGGAGTTGAAATCCACAAGTCTTCAAGTTGCCAAGATTGGAGACCCCTGGCCTAGAAAAACGACCCCTCACTTCCCTGGAAAAATCCCGTATATAATATACGGGCAGAGTTGTCCTACTTTCAAATACCTTTTGTGTTCAATAATACCCCGCTCGTGATTTATAGCATCGCCGACCTATATATGGCAATAGAACAGCAACGAAGATATATATTCATTTATATATTCAGCAGCTGGCTTTTGGTACGGATCTTGCGGCCCGAGTTTTAGCAAACCCAGTTCCTTTGCCGACCATGCGCGGGAATGCACCTATAATTGCGCGTTCGCTTAAAAGTTAGATCTTATTTACGTACTGACGTTTGTACATTTCTTGAGAATAGGAAACAAACATTAAATAAACGGATAGGATTCGTCTGCTTGCTTTTTCCACTAGATTTTCACATTGGCCCTCGGATTATCTACCTGCAAATTTTAATACATATTAAAAGCAAGTTTCAGTAAAACCAGTCAAACCAGTCATTCCCACCCCCCTTATTAAATTTGATGTTTCTATTCCAAATGTACCTGCCTTTGGATCTAAACTGTTTGGTTTCAAAATTTTGGTTTGAAGGAAAAATAATCAAATAATTTCTGTGGACATTTAGGTCCTCGGTAGTTTTCTTTAGCAGCAATGTGCCTGCCACTCTTTTTAATTGCCTGTTCTATGCTCAGTATGGCTTAAATACACGATTCGGAGGGAATGAGGCTGTAGTCTTATTCCCCTGCAATCCAGAATAAGTATCATTCAATCTTGCCCAGGTAAAACTGTCAAGAATCGGGTTGTTTCTTTGTCTGCTTCCTTGCCCTTAGAATCAGGCGCTATATGTCTTAGGAAAGGGAAGTTTAATAACATGGGTTTGCATTTCGAGGGTCTCATGCAATGCTATTCAGACAGGATATATACTAGCAAAATATTAGGTAGGTAAATCATATTTTAGAATTTAGCTAGCTGCCAAGAACTTTTATGAACGTGGGTCTCGGTCATTTTGGACGGTTTTTTTTTCTCCCTCTCGAGCCTGGCTCACAATTGTTAGTTGGTGGGAAGAAAAATTAAGCTGAGCCCTCAGATCTATTGCAAGGATTAGCCTTTTTTTTCCTTTCCTTCAGACACTTTACACCGGGGCTTTCTTCTCGACCGGGCCAAGCCTACATTAATCCTTTACCCCCTCTTTCCCTTACTTAACCTCATGGGAATGCAGAGGAAATATACTGCATATTCCAAGGAAGATTTTGTTGTTGTTGTTGCATCTGGTTACCTTCTTTATACTTCAAAGGGCGCTGCTGATTCTAACCTTCCAACACACTTACACAACAGGCCTAAGGGTGATTTCAGCAAGGAGACTCTCATAACCTTATCCCTCCCTATCTGTTTCTTTTTCTTTCTTTTTTTTCAGAAAGATTGTGTGGTTCCTATTACCCTAACTAACTAATGTGGAAATGCGTTTTGTGCTCTTGAAAAGTAAGAAAAAGCTTACTCCACAAGATTTCTCTGATTTTGAAACGATTACGGCAATGTTAAATGCATCAGTAGATCAGTGCATCCATAGCTAGTCCGCTGCTGGCTACCTTCTCCCTATAGACGAGAGGGTAGCTTACCTTCTCCATCAGATGTCAGAAACGCTTACGTTAAAGCAGTGTTTCTCAACCTTGGCGACTTTAAGATGTTTGGACTTCAACTCCCAGAATTTCCCAACAAAGCTGGCTGGGGAATTCTGGGAGTTGAAGTCCAAACATCTTAAAGTCGCCAACATTAAGAAACACTGCGTTAAAGGCAACGCAACCTGCCTTTACCTGCCCCTGAAATTCTTTCCTAAAAATAACATTTGGAGTCTGCCATCCTCGTGGCCCACCAAGATCAAAGAAGGCAAGAAAGCAAAGGCAAATCAGAACTTTTTGTCTCTGGCAAATTTAGGATACCCCGGTTCCCTCTGAGGGCTTTGACCCGGTGGGGGCTGTCGACAGGATCCGTCGACCTTCCGATCTTCTCTGGCATACGCCCGTAGGGACGATTGGCCCGACAAGCGGAATAGAAAGAGTCCCGAGTCTGAGCCCGACACGATCACTTTGCCCAGACGGCAAAAGGGACCATCTGGGGATGGTGGTGATCTGATTAGCTTGCCCATCTCGGGCGGGGGGGGGCGCGTTACTTCCCTACCCACGTTCCCCACGGGCAGGTCAACCAGCTTCATTCCGGACACCGGAGGATTCCCTGGACTTACCTTCCGGGAAGACCGCTCTCATTTTCAGGTAGCTTGTGGTGAGGCGGATGACGGACGCCTTGTCCAGCTGGGAGGTGATGGCCGAAGGCAGAGGCAGCAGTTTGGCCAGCTCGTAGAATTCGCCGTTCTCCTTTTCCCGCCGCGTCTTGGCGGCGTTCTTAGACTTCTCCTTCATCGCGGCTCCGGCAGGGCGACGGCCGGGGCGTCACTGGCATAATAGAGCCCCGGGCGGAGGCGACAGAAGCGATACTGCAAGGGTGACAGGCATGTGGACTTTGACTCGGGTCCACGGAGAGCCAGCCAGCCAGCCAGAGAGCGAGCAACTGAGGGAGGGATGGAGGGGCAGGTCCGGCTCCAGAGTCCAGTTTGAGAGTCTCCTAACCACGAAGCAACAGCTCTGAATTCGACTGACCTTGCAGTGGGGTCGGCGGTCCTTCTCCTTGCCTACTCCAAAACCTTTGGCTGTCACCAGGGAAAGGGAATAGAGAGTCGCCCTGGAGTCTCTCCTCTCCTCTCCTCTCCTCTCCTCTCCTCTTCTGTTCCCGCCCCCGCACCCCGACTTCAGATCTGAATCCGGAACCAGTTCTGAAGCCAAACTGAAAATAAAAATAAAAATCGAAGCACAGAAGCTCAAATCCCGTGCGGTGCTCCCAGCCACTCCGCCTCCTCCACCCCCACCCCCGTTTCAAACAGAGGGAGCTCCTCTGGTTCGACAACTGGCCAGCTGGCTGTGCTCGGTCTCCCCTCCCTGCGCAAGTGGCGGCTTGCCGGGTTTATTTTGGACCTTTTTTGGGCCAAACCGATTTACGCCCCACCCGCTGCCGCGACGGCGAATCCGAAACCCTCGAGGGAGCCGGTTTTCCGAAGGCCGCGGCTTTCTCCGCTCCCACCGGGGATGCTGATGCTGAGCGTTTCCCTTCCACTGCAGGATCCGAGGCAACTCCAGGATCCACCGAGGAGCGCTTCTACTCAGCCGCCCAGCTCAAGGGTGGACGGGTGCAGTAGCCAAATCCGCTCTCTCCCCCTCCCTCCCCTCGAGGGCTTGGTCTCCGGTTCCCGCCCTGGCGGTCGAAGGCCCGGCTCGAGCGACGATTCCCCGCCAAAACAGCTCCTCCGCTGGCTGACCTAGCTGGCAAAGGAGCTCCCAAGTGGCTGGCTCTTCAGCTCATTCCCCGCGGCAGGTTGCAAAAGATGGGGAGGGGGGGGAGGGGGGCGGGGGGAGTGGAACACGCCTCGCGTGACGTGAATCTCCGCCAAAGTCAGCAGCCGTAGCAGGAACCCCGCTGTTGCCTCTGCCTTCACCCACTCACCAAAGGCTCCAGCCGGAGAAGGAGGAGGGGTGGGAGTAGGGGGAAAGAGAAGGGAGGGGCTCCTGGGTCCTTCTCAGTTGTGTGTGTGAGTGTGTGTTTTCTGCCAACTTCCCGGAGAGCCAAACTGGCAGTTTCTGAGACAGCCCTGGGGCGCGACATCACCCCTCCCCCCCAGCTTTCTGATCGCCCTTCTTTCATGTCAAGTGCCTTTCCCGCGAAGAGCTCTATTGGCTTCACGCGCTCTTCTGGCCCGGCTTAAACTGGGTTGGAGAGGATTTGCTGGGAGGAGGCCGGAGCTTTTGAAGTCAAGCCCTTGCCTTAGTTTTCAAGGGAAGGAGGGATTTGGACCCAGGAGGAGCTCATGCCTTGGAAGCGGGGAACTCCATGCCTTGCCTCCCGGTGCATTAAAGGGCAAATGCACTACGTTGTAAGGAAAGGCAGATGACCTCAGAAGTCCCTTCAGCCGCCCTAGGCAGCCAGGCCTCTTTTCGTGCTACCAACGAAAGAGGGTTCCAGCAGAAGGCAGTAAACGTTTTCTTTCTTGTAGAATTCTACCACCGCAACAAAAAATAAATAAAAATAAGTGTTCGTTTCATTCGGAATATGGATCGGGTCCAATATGTAAGCAGCAATTTAGTGGGATTTCTCTAGTGAAAGTAACTGTGTTTGAAGTCCCCCCCCCACACACATTCAATTTAGAGTCGGTTGCCTTGGGGTAAGACCACTTCGGGGTGCATTTCTCCAGCAGCCTCAGAAAGTGTCCCTGGAATGAACGGAATTGGCCTACCCTGCCACCACACTTCACCCCTTCTGAATTTATCAACTCGGGGCAATCTTTAAGAAAATCCCATTTAAGGTTGATGGTTTTGCTTTCTTATGACTCCGAATTTGTTTAGGTGAGGCTGCCAAATCCGCTATCCACAGCTCTGAGCGCATCAGAAGGATGGGTTGAAAGAATCCCTGCCTCTCTTATTGGATTCATCTCTCCACGTTGTTTCACTTTGTTGGGGCGGGTGTGTGTGTGTTGTAGAGGGTAGTTTATACAGTTTTTCGACTTGAGGAGAGGTATTGGCAATACCGGTAAGGTAAGTTGTGCCACCCGCCCCCACCTCTGCGGAAAGAGAAGCGGAGCCCAAAAGGCAGCAGGTTGGTCCAGCCGTGGTGAGGGCGGAGAATGGTGAACTCATTTCAGTAGAAAATGACAGCCTCCTTCTAAGCTCTTAACCAAGAGATTTGGGATTTTGAGATTGGAGGGGGGGGGGGGGGGGGGGGGGGGGGGGG
>JAEANM010002480.1:0-24475 GCA_017656035.1 Myanophis thanlyinensis | reverse complement strand
GATGTTGGAGATGGAGCTGCCAGGCAAGAGGTCAAGAGGAAGGCCAAAGAGGAGATATATGGATGTGCTAAAAGAGGCGATGAAGTTAATTGGGGCGAGAGTAGAGGATGCCGTGGATAGAGTTAGGTGGAAACAGATGATTCTCTGTGGTGACCCCTAACAGGAAGAGCCAAAAGAAGATCTATGAATTAGAGATTGAAGACAATAATAAATGATCAGAGGCAAATGTAGCATAGAAAACAAAAATCCTATTAAACAATTATCAAATATCTTAATGATCATCTTCTATAAACTAAGTGTATACCCAAAATTTGTATTTTTCTGAATGAAAGGATTTTGAATCAATGTTGATTTTTGGCAGTTGGACAAGTCCCTGCAACTTTCTTAGTAAGGTTTTTCAGAAGTGGTTTGCCATTGCCTTCTTTCTAGGGCTGAGAGAGAAAAATTGACACAAGGTTACCCAGTTGGTTTTGTGCTAAAGTGGGACTAACTCATGGTCTCCCAGTTTGTAGCCAGATGCCTTAACCACTAGTGCACCAAACTGACTCTTTTCTCATACTTATTATTTGAAACTTCTAAATCTGCATAAACTTTGGAGCCACAGACAAAATTCTAAGGATATTTCCAATTGCAAACTGGACACATATTCAAAGCACTGTGATGTTTTCCTTCCATAAACCTTCTCATGTCTTTAGAGAAATTAAAACAATTTTTTTTGAAGAACTAGCTAGATAAATCTGCTCAGAAGGGTTATAAGAGTTCTGTTGCCATTTTTCCTCTAACTTCTATAAAATAAAGATTAAAACTAGATAACTTCTAAATTTATTTAAATCACAATACAGACTTCTAATTTATTCTGGGTCTAGCTTCTGCATAACTATGGTGGGGTTTGTGTTACCAATGGCTAATCATAGAAACAGAAGTTAGAAATTTAAAAGTTTAAGAGAATGATTAATTATATAAGGAAGGTTTACTAAAATGGAAAAGCAAACACTATTATGTGATATCATTGTTACTATCTTTATTCTCTCTCAAAACTAACTGTACTCAGAGAACACACTGTTTACGTAAACATTGAATTTTTTATGTCTAATAAATAATTTTTTTACAAAAATTCAACCCTGTAAGATGCCAGCATCCCAAAGTCACTTGCTGGAAATGTCTGCGAAATGAAAAGTCATTCCCCAAACAAAGTGAATGCAGCTGATTGGACTGTAAATAATAAGTGGGAAGGCCATGGAGGAAAAGGAAAATTAACTATGCTATTTGCACAAGAAAATATCAGAATTGGCTGCACTCCTTCTGTAACCATGTTGGTCTAGTAAATTGTAATCTTGGAGAAACTCCCCCCCACCATTGTGCGCTGACCCATTCACTGAAGGTGTATACTCCTTCCCACAATATGTTTTGTGATCACATAACCTCTTTTCAGAAGAAATAAGTTATGCTACGTCTCATCTGCAGGATTATTATGGAGCTTCTAAAATATCTCCACAACCCTTAATTCCTCCTCATAGGAAATGGCAACCCATTCATTTGGTTGATACAATGATATAATTATTTCATGTTTTCTCTAAAAAGTTACCTGGATTTCCTAGATACCTGGACACCATTATCTTCATGAAGTAATGATGCTGAACAAAGGATTAGCTCCCCCAATTTTCACATGCTGACTTCTGATATACATGCTTTCACCCTTAGATGCACATAAGATAAAGCTTTACATGTATCATAATTTTCCCATTGTCAGACATGTATTTTGACTAAATGTCACTATCTGAAAATTATTGTGTCTAGAATATGAAATTCATAACTGTTACAGCTAACTGAAGTTAGCTGCTACAGCTCAACTTCTATTACTGTATACCTGAGTCTCACTGCATTCAACAGAACTAACTTTTAGATATGCATTATTGATACTTGTGTCGAAACATTTCTCTGAAATAAAACAATCCACTTGACAAAATGGATTGAGCAAAATGCTGCCTATGCAAAATGCATGTTTGGTCATGCATGTTTAATCAGCGGTGTTAGATAAAATAATGAAGTTTGCTCCTAATGCTGTAGTAAACTGTATCTTTAATTTTTGAAGAAAAATGACACTTAAGTACAATTTCAGGTTTGTTGAGAAATGAATATTACAGGATTATGTGAACCAGGTTGCTCATAATGAACCAGGGTATGCAGTGAAATCTTTAACAAAAATTAGCCTTATAGCCACTCATTTTTCTGATGTGTTTATTTCAATTTGGCTCAGCCTCCCAATCATGTACTCTCCAGAGAATCATTATCTGAACCAAAGCTGAAGTGATTAAAATACAAGCACTCCAAAAATAATCCAGATTCCTGGGCAGCAGGATACTTACAGGTCTATCATACAGATTCTATTAACATCATTTTGTAATTTGATATGAATTTAACATCTTCCTTCCTGAGCCAGCTGAGACTGGTCCCTACTCTTAAAACAGCAGAAGGAAACACAATTCAAAGATGTTCTCCAGGAAACCTTGCCAATTTTTATCATACAATATAACATTAAAAAGCATGATAGTTTTTCTGTAGACGGAACTAGTGCAACACAACTCTTTGCATACAATTGAAATGTATTTTTTTAAATTTATTTATGGAATTTATATTGCTATTCGCACATGGCGACTCAAGGCGGCTTACATAATATAAAACCTCATATAAAAAAGTAAAACTAATAAAAACATATAATAAATTAATATAATAAAAATCATCCCCCACCCTTGTGACAGCACCTCACATGAGCCATTTAATGGACTCCATCCTGCTCTGGGTTCCCCAGGCCCTCTAGCAGAACCATGTCTTCAGCGCCTTCTGGAAGAATGTTAGAGTGGGGGCCATTCTAATCTCTGGGAGAATGATGTTCCAGAGGGGGCCACCACGGAGAAGGCCTTTCTTCTGGGTCCCACCAGGTGTATCCTAGGGGATGGGACCCGCAACCAGAGGTGAAATTCAGCAGGTTCTAGCAAGTTCGCTTGAACCAGTAGTAAATTTTCTAAGCAGTTTGGAGAACTGGTTGTTAGAAGAAATCTCCTCCCCCCCCCCCACTTTATAGGGTTAATCCTGTAAGAAAGGCAGGAAAAAACCATTTTGCTATTGTTTCTAGCCTAATCTTTATTGCCCTGCTTACAGAAACTGGCCACCCAGTCACATAACCCCTCTAGTCACGCACAAGCCACACTCACAGAACAGGTAATAAAAAAATTTGAATTCCACCATTGCCCATGACATTCCCTGCCTCCATGCTCTGATGAATCGGGTAGATGTGACCGGCAAGATAACCTGGTCCCAAGCCATGAAAGCAGGGGCGAAATCCAACTGGTTTTCCTACCGGTTCTGTGCGCGCGCATGTGCGCCAAACACACTGCAGTGCAGCTCTTTATACAGCTTTTAGAGGCTCCAGAGGCAGCGGAGATCATCAAGAAGGCTCCGTAGATACTCAAAACAGCTGCTTCAGGTAAGTAGGAAAAAAAATGGAGCGCATATAAGGAAGAATAACGGCTCGGGCGGGTGGGCAGGCCAATTTCAAAGTCTACTACCGGTTCTACCGAACCGAACCGGCTAGAACCGGCTGAATTTCACCTCTGCATGAAAGGCTTTAAAGGTGACAACCAGCACCTTGAATTGCATCTGGAAGCAAATCCGTAGCCAATGCAGCTCTCACAGGAGAGGTGATACATGTGCACACTGCAGTCTGCATGTGGGTCGCTGCACTTTGCACCAACTGGAGCTTCAGAATACAGAATACCTTGGAAGAATGTCAGGTATAAAACGCAACAATTCATTTCTATTAAGCTTTACAGGCTGTCTAAAGTCAAAACCAATCAGGAAGGTAGCATTTGCGGTCCAGGAATTTTTTCAAGTTGCTTCCCCACCCCCACCCCTACCCCACTCGGCAGCGAGGCTCTTAGTGCTCTTGCTACAGGAAAAATATCAGCCATCGGGAAGGCAAAGGTCTCTCTTTTCAAGTCACTCGCAATGGTGCAGCATCAACACCCCACAGCTTGCCGCTCAGTCAATTTAGCTTTGGGAATAAAAGCCTTTGCCCTCGATGTGCAATGAAGCGCCAATCTCCCGTGGGCAGTTCCGTGCCTCGATTGAAACCCGACTCCCATGAAGCACAAACTTTTTACGAAAGAGGCACAGAGAATCACGGCAAGAAGTTGACACCGGTAACTTCATAACGCGTCAGGCACTCTGATAGAGAGCCACAAAGGCGGGGAAAGAAACGTGAACGAGGAGTCACATGTACATAACATTACGTTTCAATTGAAGCTCCTATGGCCGCAGGTGGAAGTGTCAGTCGTACAGAAAGCAATCCCGGGATTCCGGGATGGGGAAAAATGGTTCAACTCATTAACTTGAAAGCAAAGAAAATCCTGCGGGAAACTTTTCCACCGTATGAAAAATGTGGGATTGAGAGAGCTCGCAAATGTCTTCTTTGCAAGCAAGTATTAGCTTCGGGTTGTGAGGAGATAATTTTATTGTATTGTTATTATTGTTTGACAAATTCTAATAAATAAAATAAAATAAATAAACTTAGATGAACTATTATTATTCGGAGCGGGTGTGAAGAGGAGGTCTTGCTAAAGGAGATATGGAACGAAAAACGAATCCTCTGCGTTAGAAATCCTGACTCTCTCCGCTCCAGTTTTCACGAGCATACACGGATCTGAGTGAGAAAGATGGGAGAAAGCTATAGTTTGTTTTTTTGCTGCTTTTTCTTTCTTGCTGGAGTCGGGAGCGACGCAACACAACAGAATTGTGCTAATCTCGCTTCATCGTTTTGGAAAAATTGTTCGATTTGTCTTGCGGAGCAAAGAGAGAGGAGTTCAAAAGACGTATAGTGGATAAGTCGGCCCATCTCCTAGAAATTTTTGATAGATGCATTCAGCTCAACAACTTGACGGCAATCGGCACACGGGAAAATTCGAGATCTGGAGTTTAAAAAACAATAAACAGGCGGGGCGGACACTTCTGATTTTTCTATCTCTATCGTCGGAGAAAGAGGAAAAATGGGGTCCTTCGGCTCGGGCGCGCGCGCGCGGGATCTGCATCGCCCGGCGATTGGTTGAGAGGCCGCCGCTGAGGCGCGGAGGACGGGAAGAAATTGAGGGAGGCCTGAGCGCGGCCTTTTCCCGCTGGACGGCATGGAGGAGTTGGACGTGGAGCCGTCGGTCACGGTGAGTTTCAGGGCCCCCTTTCTGTGGCCGGGTCCTGGCGCGGCGTAAGGCGTCGTAGAGTAAGCACTGAGGGAAGAATTAAGAGACGGCAGGAAGGCGCCCTCCACCGTCGGAAGGGAAAGCTTCGCTTGAGGTGGTTTCCCGGTTAGGGACGGAAAGCCACTGCATGGCCTCTGTTCAGCCGTCGCGGAAGGCATCGAAGGCCTGTTTGTTGGTGGTGTTGCTTTTGACGCAGTCGTGGATGGACAGTCCTAGGAAATGCCGTAAATAGACAATGCCAGGCAGGACGGCATGCTAAATAAAAATTTTTGGAAGAGCAAAGCTGGTAACAATAGAAAACCTTTTGGGGGGAAGACCAGAAAGAAGACACCTGAATGTCTTTATATATAAAAAAATTGCGGTTTGTCTGCATTGTAAGCTGTGAAAACATGTAAAAATTTGTAGGGTATTTCACATATGGAATATTAGGTGTAAGCAGTTTAACTATATGAATTGTTTCAATGAGATAATGTATATGGATGCTTATGTATAGAGACTGTAGCAACTCCTATGTTGTGGCATTGCTGTTAAACTTCAAGAAAATAAAGATGGGGTGAAATAAAAATGAGGTGGTGTTAACTTTTTTGAGTGACAGACTGTGGGTCTAACCAAGGTTTTAGTTTTACACAGAAAAGCTGACTTAATACCTAAATAGCAACTCTTAAGCTGTGGATAAACCTAAATGTGGCTCATGCTATGTGGAACTGATAAAAACTTTAGATACACTGTTTATATTGTCTTGCATCATCAGATTTCTTAGATATAGGTACAGACATGAAAGATATTGTGTCATTTGTAGTTTGTACATGTCAGGATAATTTAGCTGTCCCGATATCAGGATGAAAATGTTTGACACAGCTTCACTCAAGTTATGGAATGTTATTCTGAATTGGGTTACAGGTAGTCCTCGTTTAATGACTATAATTGGGACCAGATCCATCATTGAGTGACATGGTTGATAAGTGAGATGCCATGTGATCGCTTTGACTCTGATTCCTGCACTTCACATTGCAACTGCTAAGTGATCTCATGGATCATAACCTAACATAATCCTCTATGCTTACCATATATAGGTATAGCTTGTCTTTCTTGACGATCACGTGGATGACAGGCCATCTGTACCTGTACCTTTTGGTTATAGCAATGTATAATTTCAGCTGCAATTACTGCTTGTATAATGTTTATTGATGACGTAAACAGCTTTTGATTGCATCAATATCAAGCCTAACCCATCTTTCTCTTTTTTTTTAATTAAACAGGTTATTCCAGGAGTGAACTCTGACCAGAAACAGTTATGCTTTACATGGGGACCCACAGAGATGTTGGTGTGCGAAACCTTGTTTAGGCCAACAGGTTGGCAATGTCTTTTATTAAATGTAATTGTTTTGCTTGTTTAATATGTTCATGATATGAATAAACTAAAATATTGGAGTAGATTAGCTGTTGGAACTGAAGCTCTAGTTTTCTCAGCTTTTGACAAGCAGTTGACAAGACATAAAAAGCCAAAGCAATTCCTGATGGAAGTGTACGGCTTGCTTCCTCATCAAGCATGCCTCCATATTACCATAGATAGTTAAAGGGTCAGTGTTGGACTATTCTGAAGCATAGACCACCATTTGCTGCCAATAATGCTGTCTCTAATTTTTGACTATTTCTGATTGGAAGATACAGACGCAATCGGGGCATGGAAGAGAGATTTTTTAAAAGTAAAATTAGAAAAGGAAGACATAGAAATAGATGGTCTTCCATTATCAGTAATCTCCATTTACTATTATGTTACTAACTGATTGTAAGGATGATTGTTTATGTTAGATCTTACTCATTTTTCTATAGTTATGTAGATAGAGGTTACATTCATGTTGCCTCAGAAGTTGCTAACTAGCTTCTTGAGGTCTTGATAAGTGACATACGGGGTTAATGTATAGTCATTTTAGATCCAGTACTTAAATGCAGGATGTATTAGTTACATTTTGCCTCATAATACTTATGTATCTGTGCAGGACACAGATTTTATTAGAAAGGTGTGCATGGTTTAATAGGGCTGCAAAACCTTTGATTATTTGTTTGTTTTATTTACCTGTGGAATATATTGTATATCTGTTGTAATATGAGTTTTCTAGAATATTGTTCATAACTGAAGCTACATGTTTATTTTATTTTGTTATATAAATATTTTGAATATATGCCACTACATTTAACAAAAATGATTTTGACAGTTTACAACACAGTATAAAAACTATAAAAATATCAATATCAATAAGAACATAGATTGAAACTCTGAATGTAATTATGTTCCCTAAAGGCCCTACAGAATTACTGTCTCTTTAACAGCCAACAACGAGGATACCAACCTAATGTCTATATATTGTTTTCCTCAAATTTTGCTTTGACATATAATATCAATTTGCAACACATTTAGAATTCCAATTTTAAATAACAGTATTTACTGCACAATTAAAACAGAAACTTCTACATCATTTGTTTCAGAGGCTGAAGAGAAGACTCCAGGTTGTCCTTTTGTCTATGTGGTATGCAAAGATCAAGATGTTTATTCTCAGACTTTGCGGAAGCTTTTCAATGAATCACATGGGATCTTTGTTGGACTCCAAAAGAACGAGAAAGAAAAGGCTGGAAAGTCAAGAACTGCACAGTAATTATCTAAAGTATTGTTGAGCTTTAAAAAGTCTTCTGCAGTGCTTTCTGTATTTTGATGCACAGAGGTGTTTAAAAGTTTGGTAATACTTTTGAATTTTCAGTATTTCTGCATCAGTGTGACCTAAAGGTTGACCTGTTCTTCACACAAATCCTAAAATTAGATAAAGTGAACCCAATTAAATGAGTCAAAAACATTATACTTGTTCATTTATTTATTGAGGAAAATGATCCAAAGCTATATATTTGTGTGGCAAAAATACATGAAGTTTTCCTTCCAATAATTGGTATGTCCCTCGTAGGCACCAATATATTTCCAATAACTGTAGATCATTCCTGCCTAGTGACTTGGAGGACTTTAACTCAGATCACATTTTTGCAGAAATATTGAAAATTCAAAAGAATTCACAAACTTTTAAGCCCTACTGCATAAATATTTGCTGGCATAAAAGAGAAACATCCATATAATGTTTCAGAATATAGGTAGTCTTTTGATTTATGATGGCAATTAGGACTGGAACTTACATTGCTAAGCAATGTGGTCATAAAGCATAATTGTATCACTTAGTGACTGCAATCCCTGCAGTCCCAGTTACTGTCATTAGACAAGGCAACTTCCTGCCAGCTTCCCACAATCAAATCACTGAGGAAGCTAGCAGAAAGTTGCAAGGCTCAGGTGGTTTGCAAGTAGGCCAGCAGGCATTTAAGAGGCTGCTGCCTTATGTAGGAGGATGCAAGATGTGTGTGAAGATACAAGGCAGGTGAACACCAGTTAAGAAGGGTATACGAGGAAGGTAAGGCTTGGGGAGGGTGAGTAGGAGTGTGAGGGAGGTGCAGCAAGGGCTGGGACATGAGGGAGGCATGGCAAGATTTGGGGAAAGGATGTGAAAAATGCTAGGGACCAGAGTAATGAGCGAGGCAAGGCCTGGGAAGGGTATGCAAGAGGCACAGCAACAGTTGGGGAGGATGCTCATGGTGCATGAGTGTACAAGGGAAGCATGGCATAGGTCAGCAAAGGGGGAGGGTTGAAGCAAAACTCAGCAAGGGTGCTCAAGGCTGCAAGGGAAGATAGGGAGGGTCCATGGGGATGTGCAAGGAAGGCAGAGTGATCATTGGAGATGGTGCATGTATGGCTGGTGCAGCATGAGTTCTAAGGGTCTGAGGAGGATGTGTGAGTGAGGGAGACATACTCCAGCAACTTGCAACCTTTCCTCATTTAGTTTCTGGGGAAGCTGGTGGAGAAGTTTGTAAATAGTGATCACGTAATTGTGGGGTATTGCAACCAGTCGTAAGCACAAGCAGATTGCGAAGCACTCAGATTGCTATCATGTTGATGCTGTAGAAGCTTGTAACCGCCATTTGTTCAGCATCATTGCAACAGAATGGCCATACATTGAGGACTACCTGTACAGTTGTAGCAACTGATACCCCACCCAAACCATTTGAGTGATGCTCTGGTCTCCTGTCCCAGTGTCTAAACACTGTTGGGATCTGATATTATAGCTTATTTGTACTAAGGAACCTGGAATGTGTCAAGGAGGTGACATGATGCTTCAAACAAAATCAAATGATTCTCCTTTTTTGGATAGATTGGTTGGAGTAAGCAAAAGCTATCGATCGGTTATAAGAGCCTGCATGGAAGATTCACATCAGATGGCTAGTAAGTTTTCTACTCTTTATTAAATGGAAGCTTCTGGAACTGAGTCTACAACAGACTGTTTTAAAACAAATCATAATGATTCATAGTCTGAACAGGTACTTGCAAAACTGCTTATGAAATTTGACTGCACATTTGGTTCCAAAAATAAACAGTCAACCAACCCAGTAAGATTTATGTATTTGCTATATAATTGCTTAGACATTTGATGAAAAGTTATAGTGTTTTGAATGTAACTAGTAAAAATGGTAAATGAACAATGTATAAATCTTTCTCCAATGGATGGTAGGCCTGAAATAAATATTGTTTTGGTTTGGTGAAGCTGAATAACAACAATGTATAAATATTGATTTCTGTATTTTTTTTTATTTAGTATCTGCACGGGATCCTGCAATGCATATACACTACAGTACTCAGGTAACATATATATATATTTATTTTGATATGGTATTTTCCATTATTTTAGTTTTGCAGCCCATTGAATTTATTTTGCAGTCTTGGTAGAGTATTTGCTATCTACAGTAGCTGGCACAATGCCACAATCTACTTAGAATTGAATTAAGCTTGTCAGGAATGTCTCTACTTCTTTACTTCTTAATTGTAGTTCTAAATTTATATCATCTCTGTTATTTTATCCAACAATATTTAGTCCTTGGTTTTTTGTAACATTCCAATAATTCTGTATATCTGTAGATTTTACTGATGTGTCTTTTATAATACCAACAACCAATTTGAAAATTGAATGTCCAGGGTCTAACTATAAATGCTAATGTAACTTTGGATAGCTAGTCAATTGTGTTCATATTCCAAAGATAATGGAGTAGTAGTAAACATAGTAAAGGCTTAATTATTACCCAAATTATTATTTTTCTGAATTCTATGTCCAGGTTATTTGCCCAGTTGTGGGTTTGTATGCACATGAGTTTGCCAATCTGTTGTTTACTCTTTTCAAAAAAAATTCTGCTGTCCTGTGGGAATGAATAAGGACTTCTAGGTCCGTGATGGCGAACCTATTGCACGGGTGCCACAGGTGGCACGCAGAGCCATCTTTCTGGATACACAAGCTGTCAGCCAACATACCTCCAGCAGAGCATGCACGTGCAATTGCAGAGACCCAGGTGGTCTTCGGGCCTCTGCTGTGCACGTGCATGACTGCAGCAAGAATCCAGGTGATCTTCAGAGCTCTCCTGCGCATGCACATGCAATTGCTCATGTGTGCATGAGTGCCTGCGTGCAGTGTGGGTGAATTGCACGTGCAAAAGCTGCATGCATGTGCAGATGGAGTGGTTGCACATGCAGCACATGTGGAGGAGCCGCACGCAAATATGCATGGCACACGCAAAGTGTGTACTTTTTGGCACTCAGTAAGTAAAAGGTTCTCCACCACTGTTCTAGGTGATTTTGGAGTATGTTGCAGTGAATGTTGCCGAATCCCTGCCCACCCACCGGCTTGTTTTTCAGCCTTTTTTCAGCCACTTTTTTGGGAGAAAAAAGGCTGAAAATGGGGGTTGCAGAGCAGCGATAGGCTGCAGCGATCCCCGCAGACTGGAACAGCTGGTCATTGGTATTCCAGGAGGCATATCCATCCACCAGTCAGTTACTCGTGCTAAATTAGGCTGTGCTGAAGCTGACCAGACTGTCGGCTGTTTGCTACTTGATGCAAGGAGGCAAATTGCTGGGAGGTAGAGGCAGATTTTTTTTCTTGTTTTCTTCCCCAAAAGCATATTATACACTGAAAAATACAGTAATCCTTTTATACTGCTCCAACTTTTATTCCTAAAAGTCATTTTCATTTGAAAAAGCAGCTGTTTTTCTTATAGATGTGTTTCTTCCATTGATTTTAACTCTAAAGTAACTGCACCAAAATAATTTTTGTCAGAAGAGCAGGTATTGTTCCTACAACTACCAGAATAAACAATTGCTTTCAGCTAGTCATAAATATGATCCTAAATTGTGAGTGATGTTTCATGGGGCAGTCTGAAGCATATTTTGCCTAGAATGCCATCTCAATGCTATTTCTATTTCGTTTTATTTAAAACATTTTGTGGTCTTAAAAGATTTAAAAATGTTTTGGAAACAAAAAATATACTACGGGGAAAATTGATGTCATATTCTATTATGTATTAACTGTTACAGTATGGTAGGTGCCGTTTTCAAAGATTTGTAGATATGTATGCTCTCAGCTGATTTCATTTCTCCCTTGAAGGGAGATGGGAATTTTGCTTAATGCTGAATTTCCAAACCACTTCCAAAGAAGATAATCCCTTTTTTTCTGCTCCACGTTATGGTAAAATATAAATACATAGAAGTTCATACTTATCAGAATAAAGAATTTAGCTTGTACATTCTGAGCCTGCTAGTGTTTTTGGTGGGGTGTGCCTTTGAGTCATTGTTGACTAGTCGCTGTAATTTTCTTGGCAGTATTATGGAAGTGGTTTCCCATTGTCTCTTTTCTAGGGCTGAGAGTCACTCGCCTGAGGTTTTGTTCCTAAGGTGGACTAGAATGTACAGACATCTGATTCCTAACCCAATGCCTTAACCATTACACCAAAATGGCTCTGCAGCTAGTAAATAATAGAATCTAAAGGACTTATTTTAATAATATTCTGTCTATTTGCAGCAAATTCAGTTTAAGCAGTGTTTATTTTTTTGAGTGTTATTCATGTTAGGAAGAGTTCAAGGTTAAAGCTTTAAAATGGAAATCTCTAGTAAATTGATGTTTATCTTTCTTAGGTCTCTGTTTTGTCTGCAATGGAGTTGATCTGGAATCTGTGTGAAATCATGTTTATTGAAGCTGCTCCAGGTGAATGTTGAATTACAATGAAATCAAGATTACTTTTATGTTTTTCACATATTCTTTTAGCATTCATGTGCTGCTTTTCTAATTAGGTATCTTCATAAAATCTTTCTGAGCTGAGGAAGAAATACCTCCCTTCCTTCACATTTCCCATATTGAAAATAATGGCATTTCCCTCTATTATTTAAGGATAAAACTGTTGGCATCAGTTATGAGGAAAAGGTTGTTGCTGCTGATAGATGATACTGTTATTGGGTTGGAGGCATGATTAATTTCTGATGCTTGCTTTTCATGTTGGTTGCTAACCTAGTGCAACAAAATAATCTGATTTGCACTGTGAGAACTGGAACTTTACAGTGTATCACAAAAAGGATGCATGATGCATTGAGCTGTTATTTGGCTGAGCCCAAGTTGCTGCAGCTCACAGGCCTGGTTTTTTGGGTCTGGTCCTTGCCTCTACAAACTGAGGAGCCCTCCCCCATGAGCGTGCAAGAGAACAAGGAAGTGCGAGCAGCATTGCATTGTCCCAGGGGAATTTTGTCTTGAACTACTTCCTGTCACACACTGATCGAGCACCTAGTTTCTAGGTGCCGTAAATTGTAATTGTCAGATAAATCAGTATGATATCATCCCACTGTACAATCATAACTACATCTTTTCTATGATATGATATCCTCAGTATAGGAAATAACATTTGTTATGTTGCCTGTAGTGGACCAGCACAAAGCATGTAGAAATGGGATTATATCTTCTAAAAATAGTATCTCAGACAGTTCTTGGGGTCTTAGCCATGTATCTTTATTTTTTTTTCCAGCGGGTTTGGTGTTATGTCACCTGCTTGATTGGGTCCGTCTTCATGTGTGCGAAATAGACAACATTGTTTGCGAAGTTCTGAAGAGTGAGAATCCTGTGAAACATGAAAATTTCTGGAATGCAGTAAGGAATGTTTTTATCCAGGAAGCAGTAGCGTCTGGCTACGGTGCTTCATTTTTGCTCAGAAAACTGTTTAATTGAATCCAGTGTAAAGTGTAAGATTTTATTCAACTTATTACACTGAATTAACGATGACAGAAAGCTTATAGTGTTTGAGCCACCTATAAATGTTAAGTAGTAGCTGTGGTTTGCAAGAAACTCTCCATCAAAATCAGCTTAAAAGTCTGACTGTAAGGCTGCCTTATGTAACTTTGTATTTACAATTTATGCAGACCCAGAATGGAGCTTAATGTATTAGTGCTTAGCTCTGTGTAGTAACAATGTGTAGTTTTTTGGAGAACAGGAAAAATGGCCTTTCAGCTATCATATTTATTTCTGTTGGAACACTTTAAACCTGTTTTACTTAACTTGCAGTTTTATATCTCTTTTATGAGATGGTATGTGTCAGTGTGACCATATATGCATGGTTTTGATGTTAGTATTAATATATGAAATCATTTTTATATTTTCCAGGTAACTGGTTATGTGCTTCAGGGTAGAATGGATGAGGCTCGGCAATTACTTTCTAAAGAATCTAGTACCAATCCCACTTCAGTGCACATGTGCAAAGTTTTAGATGAGCTGATGAAGAAGATGCCTGTTCTCACTGTATGTTTGCAGTTTTCTCTGTAATATTACCTGAGTGATCTGTAATGATATAATAAAAGTACATTTTCAAAAATATATAAAGCTTGCATTATTCTGAGTCTGATCATAAGTTTGTATTATTACAGTGTTCAATACTCTTGTTTTGAGTGGTTGAAGGTGAGATCTTTCAAATGTGGATTAGTTCATTTTTTTCATACTATTATGAAGTTAAGTGTCTTGCATCAGCCAAATAATGTTATAAAATCATTGACAATGCATTAAGAAGAATGCTATTTCTATAGAGTGGCTGTACTCCTGAACTAACATATTTGAAAAGAATTTCCATTTAAAGTTAAAATTCCTTTCCTATAAGCTAAAGATAGATACTTGTCACCAGCATGTTATCCTGCTCTACTGTAGAAATATCTATCCTACCATATATTCTTTCAAGCTCCAAATTACATACTTCATTCCTTGGATAAACTTTTATCTTTTATTCTGCACAAATCTCTTGAAACTTTTGCTATTCTGCCTTTCATTGAATAAAACAAACACCAAGGCTGTTTTGTTTTTATGGAAAATTACTAAAAGAAACACTGAAATAAGAATTTCAGAACACTTTTCATTGTGTATCCTTTTGCAGCCTAGCAGTAACCAGACTTTGACGGAGATGGAGTTGAAATGGCAGCACTGGCATGAGGAATGTGAGAGGTTTCTGAAAGATGGAACATTTGCTTCTAATTCTCACATGGAAGTCCTCTGTAAGGTGTGTATACATGATCTTAAGAATGAGGTTATCTGGTCATCCAGTGATGGGATGTGGACTATAATGTCTTTATGTATGCAGTTTAGCTGCAGGGAAAGCGGTTACCAAGTACCAGGTGATCGATCAGGTGATTCTGGGGGTGCTACAGGCTGGAACTTCAAGGACCAGTTGTAACTACCATTTGTTCACTGCAATGACTGAATGGTCGCTGAACAAATGGTTCTTAAATGAGGACTACTTGTAGTACAAATGCTCGGTAAGCACATGAATTACAGCTGTCAGATAACAGGAAAGGATGATCATTTTCAGCTTGATAAGGTAACAATTGGCATACTATGTGTTAAAACCCTGAGCTAATTGGTGGTTTTTTTAGGTCAAAATTTAATCCTTAAGGACTCTTGTTCTTCTTTTTAGATCCTACTTGGAGATGAGAATGCTATTTTGGAAAAGAAAGAGCTAATGACAACCTGGTACCATTTTCTTGTGACCCGGTTATTATATTGTCATCCTACCGTGAAGCATGTGGAACTCCATCTTTATGCACAGGTGACATATTCTGCCATTAGAGCAAGTCAAGTCAAGTAGGATTTATTGTCATTTCAACAATATACAGTACAGTACACAGTGAAATGAAACAACGTTTCCCCAGGACCAAGGTTAGGTCATCAGACAATATAGATTAAAAAAAGCAGGATGCAGAACTACACATAACTCTAAAACTAAAAACTTAGGAAAAAACTATAAATACACAAAGTATTTATAGTTCCAGTTTTTTTGTGTTGAGGAGTCTGATGGCTTGTGGAAAGAAGCTGTTACACAGTCTGGATGTGTGGGCCCGAATGCTTCTGTACTTCTTTCCAGATGGCAAGAGAGTAAAGAGTGTGCATGGGTGTGTGTGTGGTCAACCACAATGTTTCTGGATTTATGGATGCAGCGTGAGGGAAGAACAACCATGATCATCTCCACCATTCTCACTACTCACGGTAGGGGTCTTAAGATACAAAATGGTGCAATTCCCAAATCAGGCGATGATGCTCAGGGTGCTCTCGATGGTCCCTCTGTAGAAGGTTGTGAGGATATGTGGTGGAAGCTGTGTCTTCCTCAGTTTCCTCAGAAAGCAAAGACGTTGCTGGGCCTTCCTTGTTATGGAACCAGTGTTGAGGGATAAGGTGAGATTCTCTGGCAGGTGAACACCAAGAAATTTGGTTCTCTACAGAGGAGCCGTCAATGTTCAGCGGGGAGCGGTCGTGTTGTGTCCTGAAGTCAACAACCATCTCTTTTGTTTGGTCTGCATTCAGAGACAGGTTGTTCTTTACACCAGTCTGTTAACTTCTCTACTCTCTGTATGCTGACTCATCATTCTTGCTGCAGTATGATGGTGTTAGAAGTGCTGTTAACGATCCGGACTGTCTGAGGTCTTCCAGTCAAAAAGTCCAGGATCCAGTTACAGGGGGCGGTGTTTAGGCCCAACAGGGTCAGCTTCCCTATCAGGTGTTGGGGAATGATAGTGTTGAATGCTGAACTAAAGTCTTATGAACAGCATTCGTATGTATGTATGTAACAGCATCCTTGTTTTCTAGGTGAGAGAGGGCTAGATGGAGCGTAGTGGAGATGGCGTTGTCTGAGCTATTTAAGCGGTATGCAAACTGCAATGGATCCAATGTTGTGGGCAGCAGGGTCTTTATGTTTTAAAAGGACAGGGTTGCTTCTGTTCTTTTGCTGTCCAATAGGAAGGCAAGTGATTATATCTTGTACAGCGGAAAGATGAATGCAGCTTTCTTTTCATCCTTTTTTATTTTATTATATAATATAAAATACAAAGAAGAAAATAAAATAGCAAATTAAGGGAGGGAAAGGGAGTAGAAAAGGGAGTGTGAGATACAAGAGGAAAGAGAAAAAGAAAGAAAAGGGTGCATTGACTTTCAAGTCTTTTTAGCACAGTACAAGATAAACACATATTCTAACCTCAAGTTTTTGCTTTTAAACATTAATATATAACTAGCCATTCCTATAACACCAATCTTTCTAATTAACAAAACCAAGGTCAAAGTTTCATTTTTTTTCTCCACAAGCACAAATTCCAGAAGTGATACCCAAATAAGAACACATTTTCCTCCTTCAATAAAATAATCAATTTAATCATTGCTGCTTTATCTTCCTTGCTATGGAAATAACATGTATTTCTATTTGTACCTAGTAATCTGTATGAACTGTTACCATTTTTCTGTACAAAATTTATTGTATTTTTAAAAATCCTTACTGAAAAAAAGGAAAAAACTTTTCACCCTTTTTACCTTCAAAGTACTAAACTTTTAAAAAGTACACTTTTTTAAAAAATTAAAACTTTCTAATACATCTTTTTCTTTGACTTCTTAACATACAAGCTTTAAACTTCAGTATTGCGTTTAGATCCCTCCATCCAAACTACCCTTATATATATTTTTTCTTATAAACATCCTTTTTAACAGTGTTTTTTTAAAAACTGGTATATCATTTTCTTTAACTTTCTCTTAATATAGGTACTCTCAAATACATTTTCAATAGCTTTTGCCTACTTTAAGAATTACTTGAGCATTATATATATGTAAAAAAAATACATTTTCAAATTTTGGGTTAAACCTTTCTTTCAGTTGCACCAAGCAGAGAAAAATGCATCCTGATTCCAGTTAACTCATTAAGTTTAAGTCACTCATAGCTTATCTTCATGGAGTAAAATCTTTTTCTTCTCTGAAAGTTTTATCAAAGACTTATAGGCCTTTCTTTTTATCACGAGACCCTCAACCTTGTTAATGTTTGCATCTCAAAAATAATTTGAGAGGATTTTTTTTATCATCAGAAAGCAGCTGGTCAATAAAATGGCATGTTTTATTTAGAGACATTTCAAATATATCTCTAATACTTTGCTCCACCATCTTGGCTTCCTCTTTTAATTCAAATCAGAAGATTTTAGCCACCCACAGTTAAGGTCAAGCTACCAATTACTACAATAGTAAACTAAAATCACAGCTTTCAATCTTTATCTTTCTTTGTCAGCTTTTTTTTTTTGTCCCTAAGCATACTTCCTTACTTGGCTTGCCTTAGCAGCCTTCTTCCTTGTTCTTTGAAACAAAAAGAAATCCCTAAAATGGCCAGAGTCTTCAAAAAAATATAGCAGACTGTTCCTAAAAAGAGCCTCTTTTAAGTTGATTTAAGAAAGAATGATAGTTGTTGAAGGTGATTAAGACAAGAAAGGCATAACTTACTGTCCATTTGAAAGGTCAGTTTGAAAATGACAGTTGCTTCAACCCCAAACAGATTGCAGCCCCTCCTCTCCCCAGCTTTTGGCATGCAGATAGCTTCGGAGTTCAACTCCAGAAGCCATTTGCCACATTACAGCTGTATTGAAGGGTTCTGAGGGGAAGTTCCTCAACATACTTTGGCTGGGTGGATCATAAAAGCTGATGGGATACCAGTCCCTTCAGTTAGAAGGCAGAAGAGCAACACCCCAGAGGAAAATCCTTTGGAGATCCCTCTCCGGGCATGTGTTCAGTTATCCATCTTCCCAGGAAGTGAAGATATTGCTGCTTTTGGGGCCTGTCTGAGTAGTGCCCCTTTGTGTAGCAAAGAGAAGGTTGATAGTTTTGCATGACATTTACAAAGTAGCAATCCTGGAAAACTTCCAGAATGGGACACTCATTGTATTGGACTAAGTTCAGTCCTACCAAAACAAGCTATCAGAACATTGTATCTATGTGCTAACTTTGATTTGGGAAATGCTAATACTACTCTGACTTGCCCAGTGATTGAAAATAGCCAATTCCAATTAAAAAGCAATTGAGCGTGCATTTTAAGCAATCTTTTCATTATTTTTGAGAAATGGTGGTGGTCTTTTACTGACAGAGAACATATCTGGTATAGCTAGACACAACCTCAGTGTTTTACATCTTTATGTATTCCACAGTCCAGCCTGGACATGTTTCTGGGAGGAGAAAGCAGCCCGGAACCATTAGACAGCATCTTATTGGCAGCTTTTGAATTTGATATCCACCAAGTGATTAAAGAATGCAGGTGATTTTTTCGTCTCCATGTTTTGAATTCTTGATTTGTATATGATTGATGTCATGATTTGAAACAAAGCAATGTATAAACCAAAAAGCAGGAAAGCTTCTAAAAATAGAAAGTGGCAAAAGTATGCAGTGAACAAAAAGGATTCTGCAAGTGTAATAAAGTATGGATAATTGTTTTTCTGAGAACGTAAATACATTGTATATTATGTGTTCTTCTGTAATCCTACATTCCTTCTTATTTTGTACTTGTAGCATTGCCTTGAGCAACTGGTGGTTTGTAGCTCATCTGACAGACCTCTTGGACCATTGCAATCTACTCCAGTCCCACAATCTTTAGTAAGTTTCCCTTTTTTCTCATTATCGGGCTCAGTTTTAAAACTGCCTTAATTTTAAATTCCTTTTTTAGAATAATTTATGTAATCCTTCACACTGGCTATATACATTATTATGATAATTCCTGAAAAAGAAGTGACAGTATTATTGATAATATTATTTTACAGAAGCAAGGTTAAGGGAATCTCATTCAATGCCTGTATGACTGAACTGAAAATAATTCTCCTATTATGATATTATTCCACTACTTTTGGTTCTAATAATTTTTTTTTACTGGGGCTTAAAATATTTTATATTGAAAGAAATTCTGTCAGGAATATTATATGTCAGTTAGAAAATTGATATACTATGTTATTCCTTAGCTTTGGTTCCAATATGCGTGAATACCTCCTACTAGAATATGCTTCTGGGCTCTTTGCCCATCACAGGTAAGAGTTTTTGTTTATATTTATAAACACTCACATGTCTATAGACAGTATTGTGTTGTCAGTAATGAAAAGGCAAGGGGAAAATCATGATTCACAAAGAGTCATTGCTCCTAATAAGAGAATTGTACAATTCTAGTCTTTGGGAAAGTATCACAAACATCTTTTAATATATAAGATTTCCTCTTCTGAAGTTGAATATGGGCTCCGACTTTAAATAAAGAAAGCTGATAATGCATACTGAAAAAAGTATCTACCTCTCCCATTAAAAAGTGCCTTAAAGTGGGATTGTGGCTATCCTAAATCTACTGGCTTCACTGCACTTCCAAACTGGCATAGAATCTTGTAAACCTTTGAGTAGGCAGTGATACATCCTCTCCCATTGATTTGAAAGGGAGAGAAATCTGTTAACAAATGGAGTAGAAGAGAACAATGAAGAATTCTAATCTAGAACACTAGAACCTGCTTGCTTTAAATGATGCATATGGTAAATCTGTAATGAAGGCTAGGCAGTATTTCCCAAATGGCTAGGATAGTTTTCCCAAATGGCTTCAAGATAAGAATAAAGGATAGTTTAATCTCTGTTCTAACTTATTATGGGTTCCCTGCTGAACGAAATTGAAATAAAATATTGACATTTCATATCACTTAAACATCAAAGTGTTTTATGTGCAAATGCTATTTTATTTACTAGTTGTTTCACTGGATTGAAAGTTTTCAGGTTTATTTGAATTCCTAATGTTTCATGCTTAAGGTCTAGTTGATATCCTAACAACCATCCAAAAGAACAAAATTTTTAGCACTAATCTGATGCTAAAGAATAAAGAAACATATCTAATTCCAATTCTCAATTAGCTGGAATCATAAAACAATCTATTTTATTAGTATCTTGTGTAAGTAAATATAATGGTTCTGATTCAGTAAATTAAGTCTAATAATCTCATTTGTTCAATGAAATATAATTTTATTTAGCTGAGGCATTGAGATTGTGGTCCCCAGGAAAATGTCCTGCAGCAACACAATAAATTTGAAACGCTCTCCCGCTTCAGTTCAGTGGCCACCATTTCTCTGATATTAGGGCTGATTAAAAGAGGGTTAAGTGGCAATCTAAAATGGATTATATTCCAGACCTTCACCATGTTCCCAGTATGAGTAAAATAAAAATAGATACCAACATTGGACAAAGTGACAAAACCAACAAACAATGCTTAGTTTTACTTCTGTATTCTTTGCAGGAGCCTGATAGGTTGCTGATGTCTGTAAGATTTCTATACTGATGTCTGACTTCTCTGACTATTATAAACTTCATCATTTCTTTAACCAATATTAAGTGATTTTTTTTTGCAAAAGTCCCTTGTTCAAAAATTTATCATAGGTCAGTGATGATGCTCAAGTACCGGTAGTAAATGCATATACTGTACATATGTCCCTTTTTCCTCAAATCTTTTAGATGTTATTCCCAGACACTGGCTATTTTATTTAATTTATTGAATTAAAAAATGAAAAAATAATATTGTTTAAAGAAAATGTTCATGCATTATATTAATTATATTATATTAACTTAATTTCTCAATTTTAAACAACTTTTCCAACAAATTTCTTACTGGTCTTAGGCTTCTCTAAACGAAGTTAGGTAGAGGGAGCTCTAAAGTGAATGTACACAACTCTTTTAGTGTTTGCTGTGTAGGCTAGTGGCTGAAGCAATTACTCTATGCAGAAGAAGCAAATCAATATTTATGGTTCCACCTTTGCAGCTTATGGCAACTTGCAGTTGACTATTTTGACTATTGTCCAGAATATGGTAAAGCATACCTGGAGCATCATATTGAACGGATTTCCTTGGATACAGAGCATAAAGCCCTGAAAGTACTGAGGATTTGTGAACAGAGAACGATGACTGAACAAGGTGACACTCTCTAAAACTTTTTTTTTTATATAATTATTTCTAAAGAATCAGTTACCAAGTATGCTTCTATCATTTCCCATCCCAGTTCGTAGCATCTGTAAAATCATGTCCATGAAGGCTGTCCGGAACAATCGCCTTGGCTCAGCACTATCGTGGAGCATCCGAGCCAAAGATGCTGCTTTTGCTACCCTCATATCAGACAGGTAGGATTTGGTGAAGCAGAATTCTTATTAATTTGCAGAAACATAAAATTACTACAGACATCTAAAGGTTTGGATAATATAATTGCTAGAGACCATGCTTCCTTTGAATTTGGCAATCCTAATAAATGATATTGTGATTGTTAGTGTGGGATTATTTGTGTATACTCTAAACAGTAGAATGATGAAACAAAATAGGTAAAAAATTGATACTATCAATGATCTGTAGTATTTAGTATATATAAGTGAAGCCATTTTGCATTCCAGGAAATTACTGCTGCTGTTCTTCTTATTAAAATGTTTTGCAGCTAATCCTCACTTAAGTTACCACAGTTGGGACTGGCAACTGCATCACTAAGCGAAGCAGACATTAAAGGAGAAATAACAGTACCATGATGGACCTGTTTTTTCCACATTCCTGTTCTTTGGAATGCTCACTCTGGCCCTGGACTAATTAACAAGAAAGGAATTAATGTTTGTATTTACATATATTAGAGAGGAAAATATTACAAGAGTGTAAGCAGGAATTCACTGGGGAATCCACATTGAAAGCAATTTGGCTATGCAAAATCAGGTACATTCACCATTGTGTGCCTTATTCTCTTGTAATCCTTTTCTCTCTGTATGAGAAAAATAGATTAGGTACAGAAGAGATTGCTACAGAAATCCTTTGTGGTTTTTCTCCCTCCTAAAATATAATTAGGAATTTGAGCTGTATGTTATTTTACTATATTTTTCGGTGTATAAGATACATTTCCCCCCAAAAAATGTGGGTGAAAATGTCCGTGTGTCTTATACAGCTAATGTTGCCAAAGCCCCACCCACCCGCACATCTTTTTTTTGGCCCAAAAATGAAAAACAGCTGAAAAAGGGGGCAAAAAACCAATCCGAAAATGGGACACGTGGAGGCAGCAATAGGCTGCAGCGATCCCCATAGCCTGGAACAGCTGATTGATGATAGTCCAGGAGTCCAATCCAACCGCCAATCAGTTGCTCGTGCTAATCAGGCTCTGCTGAAGCTGACCAGGCTGTTGGCTGTTTGCTGCAAGGAGGCAAATTGCTGGGAGGCAGAGGCAGATTTCTTTTTTCTTGTTGTCCTCCCCAAAAGCTAGAGATATACTTATACTTTGGAGCATCTTACACACTGAAAAATATGCTAGGTTTTTTCCCCCAAATTTTTTTAATATAATTTATAGTTATATAAAATTTGGTGGGAAATGTTTTGTAATTTCATGCAGATAAAAACCGACTATTTGATTAGAACTTGAGAAATGCTTCACATCTGAATCCTTATAATTCTTGCTTATAAGGAAATGTTTATAAAGAATTAATAATATATATAGTATATACTGATGGCTGTATGTGCTAATCTGCCATTTTATCCGTATTGTTATCTAGATTTTTGAGAGAATATTGTGAAAGAGGTACTTTCTCAGACTTGGACCTCATTGACAACTTGGGTCCATCCATGTTGCTTAGTGACCGACTAACGTTTCTTGGTGAGTGATCCCTTTCATTTGACAGTAGGGTTCCATTTTGTTTGGCTTGGGAGTCAGAGCTTCTCTTTTTGTCCTGACTAGAAGCTGAAAGTTTTAAGGCAGTTGATGCTGTGAAGCCACTTCAGTGGGTGGAACTATAATTTTTTAAATCCTTTGATGCATTTGCTTAAACTTTGAAGGTTCTCATTTCCCACTTAACTTACAAAACTGAAAAACACCATCTTCCCAAATATCCCTCCTGTTTGCCTGAACTGGAAGGGAAAGTTTGGAAGCCTCAGATATTATGCTGGGCAGAGACAGTATGATTGCCCTTATGATTGAAAAACAGTCTTTGATCTACAAATTTTTACTTTTGATTATGTCAATGTCTTTTACTTACCTATTGCGTTAATAAGATATATTTTAGTTTCCAAATAAAAGCTAGATTTTTATTTCAAAGCTGTCCTAGTTAGCAAAAACCATTGCAGATACTTTTAAACACAATCTAGTAATATTTTATCAGTTTGTTTCTTTGATATGAATGGGATTTGAACTGTTCATTTAAACGGATCTTAGTTACAAATGCCTTTTCTGTCTTTTGCTGCCACCCAGAGCAATTTTGTAGCATAAAATTGCTATACAAATAAACAATACAGGACAACTTTTTTGCACTTGTGTGGGACCAAAGATTGATAATTGATGGGTATTCTAAATATGAAATGGCTGCCTTAACATCTTTACAGGAAAGTACCGGGAATTTCATCGCATGTATGGGGAGAAGAAGTTCTTTGCAGCAGCCAAACTGTTATTAATGCTGATGACAGCTCGAATTGCTCCTTGCTCCTTCTGGATGACTTTGTTGACCGATGCACTTCCTCTCCTAGAACATAAAGAGGCAAGTGTTGTATTTCTGTGGATTTTGTTAATTGATGAGAGTTGGTGTTGAAATACAATATACAACATGGGTTGATTGATACAAGCCAGGCAGTGGTACTAATCTAACCTAAGAAAGACAAAGTTGAGCCACAAATTGTGTGATCCTTAGAGCTTCAGTGCTGTGTTGTTACCAGAATTCAAGTAATGATGGTAGAGCGCAAGTCTCAGTAACCACAAGAACGTTGATCTAAAGAGAGTTTATATTGCACTCTGGTTGTTTACTCCTTCAAAAAGAGTGGCTTGTAAGTAGAGCTTAGCTTTGCTGCAGATAGGTAGGGTCCGTTAAATTTGATGCCTGCTCTAAAATGAAGTTTGTGATTTGATTCAAGTTTAATTTGTATATGACTGACTTCCTGTTTGGCTTCTTCGGCGGTAGGTCGGAATCCGCGATCATCCGCGGTTTCGATCTGTGCTCTCTTGCTGGAACTCCTTGACCCTCCCCGTAGAGGAGGTAAGAGGAGGTGAAGAGG
>JAEANM010002479.1:0-24476 GCA_017656035.1 Myanophis thanlyinensis | reverse complement strand
GCCAGCAAAGCTGGCTGAGGAATTCTGGGAATTGAAGTCCACAAGTCTTCAAGTTGCCAAGATTGGAGACCCCTGGCCTATATAAAAGCACCTGACGCTGCATGAAGTTGGGGGGGGGGGCGGAATCCTGCGGGCAGCGCAAGGCAAAGTCGCATCTTGTGAGAGGGCGCTGGATGAATTGGGCTTCTTCTTAAGTCCCTTGGATTTCCCCCTCCCCTTTTGGGATGGGGGAGTGGGAGGAGGAGTGACTAATTGAAACCAAAGCCTAAGAATCCAGAAAGATTAAAAGTGAAATCGAGGACTCAAACCCTGCCCCACTTGATCGATTTCCCTCGTGTTTACATTTTGATGATGACCCTGAGCTTTCATTCAATGTCATTTCTGTAACTGTATTAATAGGGAGATGACATAAGAAAGCCTATAAAGACAGACCCTGGCAAATCATTTGCAGATCAGTTGAATGCCTAGGTCAGAAGAATGGATGTTGGCGAAACAACTGTTTATTTGCATTTGCTGGTGCGGTCCTGTAGTGTGCTATCATCTCTGATACCCTGCTAGATTTTAATAAGTTAATGTTTTGTGTCCCTCTGATTAAATTGAAAGACTTTAGAAATAATTACACTGGCTAACTAGAGGTTAGAATACATTTCAGAGATTTTCAAATTTTAAGATGGGCAAGTTCTGTTAAGTTGCACGATTGCTTTCTAGAGCCAGTGGCTTCAGATGAAGAGAACACGGAACAGTGTGGAATATTTCAGTAGAAATGGTAGATACTATATTTTGTTGCCTAGAGATGTGATGGCTAATGGGGCCATGCCACTTTTTATTTATTTACTATAGTATATTCATTTGCAATGCCAAATAGCCCTGTTCTCAGAAAACTTTCAGAATAGCATCCATTACTCAGACACATTCAGAGAGAAAGATGAAAGAATGCAGCTAACATACTGCACATAAACAGTATTGCAGAAAAGTGAATTTTTAAAAAATAACTAAAATGTATTTACTTTAATTTATATTGACCTTTCAATGAGAAGGCATTCCTTAATGAAAATATAATCTTCAAAACACACTTCCAGGGCAGAGAATTCATTTCATTAAATATTACTTCATGAGAAAGAATATTATTCATAAACCTAAGTGTACAGTTTGGAACTCTATAAAACACAAAATGAGTATTTTTATTTTCTTTTGAATTATACCTAGAAAGAAACTAGAAAATTTACTGGAAATTTATATTTTTCTTCCTAGTATTTATCTCTCAAGTGCAAGGTGACGACCAGCTTGTCATCTAAAATTGACATTGAGGGCTGAGAATGGGTGACTGGTCCAAAGTCACCCAGCCAGCTTTCATGCCTAAGGTGAAACTAGAATTCACTCTCTCCTGGTTTCTAGTGCCTTAATCACCCAGACCAAACTGGCTGTCATTGTCTAGAAACTAGTCTACAGGAAGTGTATCTCAGTAATCTTAAAGTTAAATATGATACATATACACTTTCCTAATGAAGGATTAAATTAGCATGCTATTTTACATTGCATACTCACAATCAAAACTGTAATGAAAAGTATTCCTGAGTACAGTCATGTCATTAATATGGAATATGATTGCATCCAGAAGTTGCCAAATGTCATTTGATTGATTAAGCTCCCTATCTACAAACAGCATATCTAGTATAGCAACTAAAATGATAATAAATAATCTGAGGTTCTGAAATCCAAGTTGCTCCAAACAGCAGAAATTTGTCTCTATCTTTTGTACATTTTTGGTACATTTGAAAGAGTAGGCAGATTGCTTGCAGAATGATAGCTTTCCCTGTTCCTTTGCCTTCCAGAATTACATATTAAATGCTTGATTCTTAATACTTTATGAGCATACATGTGTGGTTTCCTTGGCTATTTTAATGAAAGATGATATAGTAATTTTCTTCCAAGCTATCTTACTAATAAGATGTGAAAATTACCAGGAAGCACTAGTCCTTTTACCTTTGTTTTAATTGAGGAAGGTGTTATTGACCAAAGTTAGGGACAGGTATTTATTTATTTATTTATATTTTATTTTATAGGAATAGTTACAGCAGGACTCTTTGTTCAGCCATGAGTTCTTAGATCTTGTCTAAGTTTAATTTCATCTTGGGCCTATATTTGCAGCTCCATACATTCTTCTTTCATCTTTTATACATTCAGCAGGAGATCTGAAGAAAAATGAAAGAAATGAAAAATGAACTCATATTGGCTTCAATAGAAATACAACTTTCTATGCAAGATTCTGAATAAAGCATAGTTTTGGATCATACTGACACTATACTCTTCTTTCAAACCAAAACAAGTATAATTCCCTTTCACCTGAAACTATAGGAATGGAACATAATTTTAGATTGTATTTTTTCTATTTGTACTACTAAAACAATTGAAAATATTGAGGACATTTTGCTTCCAGGGACATTTTTGTCAAGAATCTTTCATATATAAATATGAAGTGCCACATCATGAAGAAATATATAACTGAAATAATTTTTCCTTACTTGGGATATTTGTGTAAACAGTACATTAAAAGTGAAGGAAACTCAGGTTTATTCTCCCATGGTATTAATGATGTTGGAGCAGGTGTCAGACACCTTATCTACATTTGGAATTTTCCCCAGAATTTCTATAAATCATTAAAGACTTCTAGTGACCACTAGATTGAAGTGATGTATAAATTTGATAAATCCTCTCACAAGATGTAGCACAATTCTCAGAATTTTGGTAGTTTTTAAAAATATTTTTATTTAATGTTGGAAGTTATAAACAGAGTTTGGGGTGTTTCATATTTGTAATGTAAATGGTGTATTTGCTGACCAACCATAATTTGACATTAAAATGCTATCTATAAAGATGTCATAAAAATAAATGCATTTTCCCTTAGAAGATTGTATGCAATAAAAATGTTGATAACAATTATACAAAAAGAAAACAACCCATGAAACCTTGTATGCTGAGGTGAGACTTTGTCAAGTTATGAAACCTTGTATGCTGAGGTGAGACTATGTCAAGTTATTGTATAATATATGACCTATTTATTTTTCCCACTATATGGTTTGTGCCACTGTATTGTGGCAGTTTAATTACTTAATCAGCTTTATAACACTAGCTTGTAAAAAGGGTTATCAGAGAGGGTTGTGGCAGTATTGACTCTAGTAGTCCTACGAAATTCTCATGTACTACTTTGTTCATAGTTGTACACAAGTAATGCTTGCTTATTATGGAACTAGTAATGAAATCCAGGCCAATGTATCTCATTCCAGTATCTCTTAATCTATGTTCATGGAACATCAGTATTCATTAGATATTTGAAGGAAATCTGTAAGCTGGCCCTAAGAATCTAAGATAGGTTTTGTGGATCCATGGATCCATGAAATTTAGTTCATCATTGAAAAGCTAGTGAAGGTTTAACCAACATTTTCTTCAAGTTATTTTTGTGACAATGGATTTTTAATACTCACTTTAGGCAAGTTCATATACCCAAATAAGCTGAATATTATGAAGACATGATTCAAAAAAATCTTCTAAATATTGATAATCAATAATCACAGATGCAACTGCATATACCCTATTAAAATTTATTCTTATTGTAGTCTTTATTTTCCCCATATATAGACTATATTGATAATCTCTATATAGGGAGAAAATAAAATAATAAGAATATTATTACTGAAGCTGTTCATAGCTACTCCTCATTCACAGTCAGTCATAAAGATTCCTTGTTTGAAAATTTATATTTTGTTGGTTGAAAAATTAAATATTTCTTGTATAAAATAAGATAGTATGTAAACATAAATAATATACATTATGTATTTAGTGTCTTATTTACATAGATAGTGTATAATTTACACAACTTAGTTTTGATGGAAGCTGAAATTTCATCAAGTCCATTTTTTTCTTAAATCAGATTCTTTATTGCTTTTCAGAGGTGTACTGCTAAAGCTAGAAGCATGTAGCCATCCTGTTGTTATGAAAGGTTTATGTGCAGAATGTGGTCAAGATTTGACACAGTAAGTACTATTATATGAAACAGAATTTCTCTTAATTATATAGGAATAAAATTGAGGATCACAGATAGTCCTCGACATGACCAGAAGTGAGCCCAAAATTTCTGTTGCTAAGTGAGATATTTGTTAAGTGAGTTTTGCTCTATTTTATGACCTTTCTTGCCACAGTTGTAAAATGAATCACTATAGTTGTTTGGTTAGTAACAGAATTGTTAAGTGAATCTGGTTTCCCAGATTGATCACAATTATTTTTTACTGAGAGATTTTTTACCATGCCCATCCATATAAAGGTATTCATATTTCAGTATTCAGTTAGTAGAAGAGTGTTCTTGTCCTTCATTTTAGCACTCCCTGCAAAGTAAGCTAATCACAAAAGCACTTAATTAAAACTAAGCCAGATGTTTAATAACCTAATCACTTTCTTCTCAAAGAAAAGAAGAAATATGGACAGTTCCTCTTCCCTATTGAGGGCTAGTGAAGAGCAAATCAAAGGAAATGGAGCTGGGGAGGCAACAGTGGAATTGATGCTATTTTTCCCAGTAATATTTCAAGTTCCCCCTTGAAGCATGTGGCATATGTAGTCCATATTTTGATCTTGAATGACACTGTCCAAAGATTTTAAAAGTTGTATAATATATAAAAAAGAGCCAGAAATCCCGTTTTGCAAAAGACGTGTTTTTTAACTATTGCCTACTCTTGGAATATTTTGAGTGCTTGAAGTATGCTGTTGGTCAGGTTCTCAAAGTATGATAATTTTTTTTACTTTTAAAAAAAAATCTTGCCTTTATTGTTTTTATAAATAACTCAAGGTGATGAACATTCCTGATATTATTTCCTCCTCTTGTTTTCCCCACAACAGCCCTGTGAGGTGAGTTGTGCTGAGAGAGTATGACTGGCCCAAAGTTACCCAACCGGATTTCATGCCTAAGGCAGGACTAGAACTCACAGTTTCTTGGGTGGGTAGGGGTGGTGTTATGCTGTTACCTGGCAATTAAGCACAGTGTTTACTTGTGTACACCAAGGACTACTTGACACATATAATGTATGAGATGGTTGTTAAAATTCATAGCCCAGCAAGTTGGTTGTCCCTTTACCTTTTGACAGTTTATAAATTCATTTAATATTCTGTGTTCCCTTTCCCTCAATTATTAGATTACAAAGCAAGAATGGAAAACAAAACATGCCTGTTTCTACAGCAACTGTATCAATGGTTCATAGTGTCCCAGAATTGATGGTTAGCTCCGAGGCAAGTATACTGCTCCTCTTTGTTTTTGGGAGAAGTCCAGAGTTCACAAATTTTATTAGAGATATTTCTTCATAATGCATACGATCAGGCAGTATGATTAGGCAGTATTGAAACTGAAAGCAATTCAATTTCAGAAACCCTTTGGTGAGCTATTTAAAAAAAATCAGCTTTTAATGCTGAAACAGTTGCCTATTTTAAATATCAGTATTAAAGATGGCACATAAATCATGTAAATTCCCCAAACAGGAAAATGGCCTTCCGCTGTATTGTTTGTTACCCATGTTTATTATATGTATGTTTCCTTTTGAAAAAAAATACATTATTCATATTGTGATCCTATCTTTTCCCATTGTACTTGATGGGACATAATTGTGGGACTTATTTCTGAGGTGTTACATCTATACTTTACACATTCAGCTTATTATACTAAATTTGGAATACAGTATCCATCCCTAGCATATGTTTTCAGAAATGGTAATCAAAACACTTATGTTTAACTATATTCTGTAAAATATTTTATTGCATTTAAATGAAGCATTATACATAGTTTGACCAGTTATTTATGCATAATTACAAATAAGCAGAATTTAGTTGTACACCACTTTTTCTCACAGTACAAAACAGTTACGTAGGAAAACATTCTGTTCCACTTCTATACATGCATCTGCTATTTACTGTGAATAAAAATAAAACCATATTGCTAGAAAATTTCATAATTAAATGTTAGTATAATCTATTATGAATAAATAGGTAAGTTTTAACAGGCTTAAACCTGAAACACTGCTACCCTCAGAATTCTAAGTTCCTCATTACGATTGAAAAATAAATGGAATTATATTTCTCTTCTTTTGAGCCTATGGTGTTTGCATTTGCATGTAATATAATATAATATATTTATTTATTTATTTTAGCAAGCTGAACAGTTGGGAAGAGAAGATCAGGAAAGGCTACGCCGAAATCGAAAACTGGTGCTGATGGTAGATTTGGATCAGACATTGATTCACACCACAGAGCAACACTGTCCACAGATGTCTAATAGAGTAAAGCAACTTTATTAATTACTACTCTCTATAAGTATAAAATCATTTTAAAATAATATTTTAAAGTGAAACTGATTTGTATGAAGTATCTTTTTTTAAATGGCTATGATGGATGGGCAGACAGACAGACAGATATGGCATATTAGTTATATATATGTATATATGTAGATTCAGAGAGTGTACCAAAGTTTGACCCCATAGAAGATTTATTATATAAATTACATTAAATGTTCAAATAAGTTGCCATTTTCTTCTAAACACTTTCTTACTCATTCAGTACATGACTATTGAACTTGGTACAGTAGTAGAATATTATAGTTTTCTATAGTAATGTAGTACTTTCTATTTGGTACATCATTCTGTGATTTGCCTATGGAGCCTGACTCTACCAGATTCTAATTTCTTTGGAATCCAGCCATGGGTTTCTTTTGCAGCATGCAGATTTTTCCTCATTATTCATATGTGCTATCCATGTATTTCACATAATGTCTTAAGGTCTTACTGTGGATCTTTCTCTACCTTAGGGAATATTTCATTATCAATTAGGTCGAGGTGAACCTATGCTCCATACACGATTGCGACCTCATTGTAAGGAATTCCTAGAAAAAATTGCCAAGTTGTATGAGCTGCATGTTTTCACATTTGGGAGCCGGCTTTATGCACATACTATTGCAGGTAAGTAGTACTCTGCATTAATAGATACTCTGTAATTTGAAGGCTATTTTCCAGTAACTTCAAATCTATTTGCATTGAAACTTTAATTGTAATGCTGAATATTTCAGTTATATACTCATTTCTAACAATCCTATACAGGTAGCCCTTGCTTAATGATCCTAATTGGGACCAAAATTTCAGTCACTCAGCTATGCAGAAGTTAGGCAAAACATCATATGGCTACATCACTTAGCAATAGCAATTCTGGGTTCTTGTCATTGGACTAGATCCTCATATTTCTCTTGCTCTGCTCTACTCCCCCCATCTCTATACCCTAACATTTATTGCATAGAATAGGTAAAACCTGGAATGGGCAATTTGTGATGTTTGGCCTATGCTGACATTTCAGCTCTGAGAACCATTCTCAGATTGGGTGGAACTAAAATTTTCAGCCTATATTTTACATGTATGTGTTTTTAGGTTTGGGCAGGATGTGAAAGGACCAGAAACTTGTAGAGTTTACTTGCCCAACACAATTGTAACTTTGAACGGTTGTTGAATGAATCGTCACTAAGAGAGGCCCATCTTGACTAAAATGAAGATACATTATATCTGTTAATCTCTCAAGACTTGTCTGGCAAACCCTTACAGACTTTTACTAATTAATTACAGAATTTTAAGGGGCTTGCAGATTGAGCTATTTAGGATCTGCTTATAATCAGCTTTAAATCTTCTCAAGTATGCCAATCAGATTTGCATCCCTCACTCACCCAATCATCATCATCCCTTTCTCATTCCTACTTCCAATTCTGTCTTCTTCTTCTTTTGCTTAAAGCTTTAATTGAAGCTTTATTCTAATCAAGACAAACAGAAATCAGCTCTTCCACATTTTTCTCTTATCCCAGATTGTCCAGCCTCTCATACCATAGAACTTCTCAGTATATGTCCTCAAAGCTGCTGATGGTAGTTGGATAAATGTTTCAGGCCTTCAGATCTGCCAGAGCCTCCAGGAAGGATTCACGGCTATTGCTGGTGCCTAACCTCACCACTCTTGTTGTCACTTGGGGCCTAGTGCCAGCTATTTGGCTTTCTCCAAATAACCATTCAGTTTCTCCATTCATCTCCGAGTCATCAGATACAATACAAAATAAGATCCAATAGAACAGAATAACAGAATTGAAAAGGACTATGTCTGAGCGATACACAATTATTCACCAGAAGTGTTATGAAAAAGTACAATTTCACTACCTTCTGAAACTCTTCCAGGACATATGTGCCATTAGCTTTCAGTAATACTTTCTGGCTTCAGCGCTTCCAGCTCTTGAAATTTGATACTCCAGGCAGCTTCTGAGAAGATTTTGGGTTGACTACTGGAGATAGTTTTGAATATATCTATACTGTAGTGCAATCCATTCTTTGAGCATTGGGAGGTCTAATGTGGTTCTGTGCATGTCACTTAATCAGGATGAATAATGTCTATCAAAAAGCAATGTTGATTAAAAACACCTCTCTTCCAAACCATCAGTTCTTACAACATCTTTGAAACCTATGGAGTTCATGTAAAAGAAGAGTATTATCCCTCTATCCCAGGGGTGGGCAATTAATTTTCCCAGGGGGCTACATGAGAAACTGAAACTGTTATGGCAGGCCAAATCAATGTAACCCAGTTTGATATCCTCAAAAACCATCACCTCAACTCCTCAGATTTTTTTCAGGCAAAGGATGAGTACCACACAGACACAGAAAAGTACTTTCTCTCATCAGCCAACTGAAGGAGCGCACACAGTGCCACACCTGACTTGACTACTTCTCCTGCCCCCTGTATCATGCTTATTTATATTTGATTTCTAATTTCCAATTGACCTCACACAGGCTGGACAGGAACATCCAAAGGACCGGATATGACCAGAGGGCATAAAATGCCCAGGTCTGCTCTATCCTCTTGGCCGTACGGGGGTCTTATGCAGCTTGGTCTGAGCTTCTCCACAAACAAATGCAACACAAGTGGGATGGCAGAAATATGTATTTGAGAAACATATTATTTTGGTAGACAAAAGAAAATATAGATGCCTCCCTCTTTTTATAAAGGAATTGGGGGGGGGGAATTAAGTGTCATCTTTTACAAGCTTTCTTTTCCTTACTTCAGAGCTTTATTCTTTTTTTTTATTTTGTAGCTTCTCTGCATTTTTCCACTGACTTTCACCCCCCCCCACCCCCAATTGTAAAATGTTAAATGAAAAGCATGTTATAATTATGTGATGGTGATGGTGAAAATAAACAATAATTTGTTTATTTTAATTTTAACTTCTGTGGCCAAGAGTAGATCTCTTGGTGGCTTACAGAAAATTAAAAGTAGAGAACGTTCATCCTGGAAAGAAAGGGAATACAAATTTGATTACTACAAATGGTAGATTCACACTTCATCCTAGCCCAATGCCTATGAGAAGAGCCATGTCATCTTTTAGGCTCCTTTAGAGAACAGGAAGGGTTAGAGTCATGTGGGCTTCAGAAAAAAATGCTGTTCCAAAGAGCAGGGACAGCAACAGAAAATGCATACCTCCTTGATCCTATAAGGTTACATTTTGTGATAGACAGGAACCTGAGCACATCAGTCCCATTTTATTTTATGGAATAGGCAAAAGCAGTTGCAAATATCCAAATCCTGTGCAGTGCTGGGCTTTAAAGTTTACTCTTAAAGGGTTTACAACAACTTGCTATGGCCAACTCACCATGGCCAATTTGCCATGACCAACTTGCCACAGGACAGTTCGCTGCAGGACAAGAGTTATGCTAATATCAAAGAAATAGCACAATAGAACCATTAAAGAATGCCAAAGGAGAGACAAAATGACAGAAATAAAAATAATTTTTAAAACTATTTTAAATAATTAAATTGAATTGTCCCGTGGCGAGTTGTCTTATAGCAAATTGGCCGTGGCGAATTGTCATAGACTTTTAAGATGCTAGTAAAATTCAAAGCCCAGCATGGCATAGGATTTGGATATTTGCCTTTCTCTAACTGCTTTTGCCCATATATAAAATACATGGGACTGGTGTGTTCAGGCTTCTGTCTATTACAAAATGCAATTTTATGTGACCTGGTATGGCTGACTTGATAGGTAAACGGGTGCAAAAAATTCAAGTAACCTTTTACATTACAAATACCTTGGCTCAGAGTCCATTGAAGCTGGCCAACTAATAGATTAAAATAAACAACAACATAATAATCCATGTGGTACAGCTACTATGAGCCACAGTAGAGCAGTGATTAGAATGCAGTACTGCAGGCTATTTCTGCTGGCTGCCTGCAACTTGGCAGTTCAAATCTTACCAGACTCAAGGTTGACTCAACCTTCCATCCTTCCGAGGTTGGTAAAACGAGAACCCAGATTGTTGGGGGCAATGTGCCGACTCTAAACCTCTTAGAGAGGGCTATAAAGCACTGTGAAGCAGTATATAAGTACGTACTATTGTATTGCTATTAAAAGGGCAAATGCTATCTTTGCATGTTTTAAAGGGCATGGAGTCCAAATCAAAGGACTACTATTTCATTCTACTCTGCCTAGTCCAAACCCCTCTTGGAATATTGTATTTTTAAAAAACAGTAACATACTGGAACAAGTATAAAGAAAACAGTGCAGAGTCTGGAAATCAAGTCCTATGAGAAACATTACAGAATGTTGATCATCTTTGAGCTTTAGAAGAGATTATTGAAGGACATAATAAGCCTTAAAGAGTTGTTATATAGTAGACAGAGTCATCTTATTCTCTATTATCCCAGTGAGCAGGACCAAACTAATAGTCGAATGCTCCAGGAATTAGATTCAGGATAGACATCAAGAAGAGCCTGGTGTATATCTGTCAGTTTGTACAGCTGTCACATGAAGTGATACGTTGTCCTTCCCCAGAGGTCTTCAAACAGGTTGGATGCTCATCGGTTAGATGTACTGCTGAATCCTGCACTAAGAGGTTGGAACATACTCTTAAATGTTATTTCCAACTCTAGATTTTGTGATATTTTTTGATTTTTTTTCATACATGTATACCAAATCATACATAATTTAAGCTCTAGATGGCAGCATTTTGTAGCTAAATGTATGATATTTTTAAATATGTATTTAATAGATGCTGTTTTAATTTTTTAAGTACTTTTGTTTTACATTAAAATCAAAGAGGATTTTTTTCAGCTTTGAAAAAACATATTTGAAATCTATGCCTGAAGTAATGTTTCTTAAATTTTACATATGTACCCAATCCTTAGAATTCCCATTAGATTTGTCAGGAAAGAAACATTTCTGCTTTCAGTTACACATCTTACAAAATTGCTGTTTATAAGTAACTATGGGAAATTATTTAAGTGTGAGTACATATATGGAACATATACAATATATTTTAATAAACAAGAGATTGCACTAATTTATTAGGAAGCCCTTCTGAAACATATTGAATGATATTTAATAAAGGAACATCTAGAAAAGTTGATAATGATAGAAAATTGATGATTAAAGACAGATAACTAAAGTGTCTTCATAGTAAGATGCCATAACAATCTAGAAAGCAGAGAAGTATATATTAAGGAAATGTTTTCGTTAAAAATATATCTATAAAAGAATGATGTACTTGTAGCCCTCCATATATTACTAAATTAGTCTCCAGGTTTCTCATTATTTACTTTGCTGATTATCTAGAATTGATGAACATTGTAATTCACCATAATTGAGAGGATGACAATTTTCCCTACTTTACCAAATGTTAACATGCCACATACACTAAGCAATATCAATTATAATTCTAATAAAATAATTCTGCAAGCAACCACATATCTCAATATTCATATGTTTCTTTTGGGGTATACAATTTTTTTGTCTTTCAGAAATACAAAGACATATCTGCTGTAATATTTTTTAATCCCAGAAGACAGTAGCAAAATATTTCAGTAGCAAAATATTTCAGTGAAACTGACGAGACTGTGGAGTCAGTCACCAGGAGCTGAATTCTACTTTTTTTTAGTTTTTTTTTTAATCTAAATATCTATAGAATATTGAGGGGGTTTATATTGCTTTTTGTTTGCTTATATAGTGTCTGTTTTAATATATCAAGACTTAGTAGTATGTGATTTATTTATATCACAAAGGACTAACACACTTTGTTTAAAAATTTATTTTTGTACTACATTGTGTTGGGTAAGATCCAGTCCGTTTCATCTATTCATCTCAACTGCAGTTATTTTTGGATGCTTTGGATTATCCATATGCATTAAATTCTTATGTTAGTAGACATTGTTGCAGAATGAAGAATGTATTGTTTTTCTTGATGTATGATGAGGGCAGGGCTTGATGTGCATTTGTTCTTGTTCTGGTTTTATTGGCGACTTGAGCATGGAAAGAGACATTTTTACAGGAATTTTATGAGAAGGTTGTTTCAAGTGTTCTTTCATTTATCCATTTATACGTTCCAGTATGCTTTCAATATAGTGGATGTTGGTCTTTGAAACTCTTCAAAGTTTCGTTTTTCCACGCATAGTTTTTATATATAATATACATAAAACTATGGGAGAAGTTGTCCAGAGTTTGGGAATTGAATGGCACTGTTATGCTAATGTACAACATTTGCTCTCTTTTCTATCAAAATCCAAGAACTGTCTAAATGAGATCCTATAATAGTAGATTGTATGAAGATGAACAAGTTAGGGCTTGACCTATAGACTTATCTGTTTTAGATAAGTCAAAATGCAGATTAATAATAGACATTCAACTTGCACTAAGTCGGATATTTATTTATTTAATATATATCTTACTTTTATTGTTTCTTTATAAACAACTCAAGGCAGATAACATACTCCTTCCTCCTCTTTTTCCCTCAGCAACAACCCTGTGAAGTGGTTTAGGCTGAGAGATAGTGGCTGGCCCCAAATCACCATGTGGCTTTTATGGCAAAAGTGGGACTAGAACGCATAGTCTCTAGCTTTCTAGCCGGATGTTTTAACCACTATACCACACTGGCTTTCAAGCAAATTGCCTCTAAAACGACCATTCACAACCCAAATGCCCTCCAGTTCCCAGCTCTTTTTGAGAAAATGTTGAGAGTTGTAGGTTAAAAGTATAGATAAAATGCGGATTGAGAATGGCCTGAGTCATAGTTTGGATGTGTTTGTGAATTTACCCACATAAGTCTAGAATACATACTACATGGATTTGCATTCTACGTGCGCTATCTTTGAAAAATATTTGGTGACACTAGCTATTCCTGAATATTGCACTGAAGACTATTGACAAGTGCCCGTTAAAGGGTATATGACTGCTCTAGATTGAGTTAAAGTCTAATTATATTCTATAAATTGCAAATTTAAACTAAATATCTGAATACATGTGTACGCGCGCGCATACACACAAAGACACACATACATACATACATACATACATACACACAGAAACACACACATTATCCTTTATGAGTTTGCCAGTCTTTAGGTTATTTAGGACTTTAATCTTGCCATCATTTAGATGCATTTTTATAAGAATGCAAGAGAAACGATTTTCTGGATATTTCTGTATTTATAATTCTCCATAAAGGAAGGCATGACTAAACTGTCTAACTTTTGAGCATGTGCTTTCATATCAAATTATATAAGAGTTTGATTTGATTGTTATGTTGTTCCTTTGCTTTAAATGTGTATGCGTATATTAATTCATGCAGACTAGGAAATTATAATTAAGTTCCAAAAAATATGACATTGGAAAACAAATTTCTATTTACTGTATATTGCTATTTCAGTAAGTCTTGTCTTGTCTGCAGGAGGTAATAATCAGTTGTGAGAAAGCCTGTATATGTATGAGGAAATTTTGGCTTGATGTAGCTCTAGTCAGAATTTTTTTTTTTATGTAGGTACAGATATAGAAAAATAATCGATCATGTCCCGGTTTTATTTATTGAAATGTATTTTATTTTAATATATTTATGTCTTTTTGTTTTCCAAGTTAAGTGGCTTGTTTCACTTCAGTAATTCTATGCATTTTTCTAAAGTTATTTGGTGCTGATTCTCTTTAGCTAATCTTTTCAATTCATTATGCCTAGGTACTGCAGGGGTGTCACAACAGGGATGATTCTACATGAATTTGCTGAAATTCTTAAGCAAATGCGGGTGAGTTAAGGTTGAATTTCTATCCTTAACTCTCACATTTTCTTGCTTTTGTGGGTTTTAAGTTATTACTTTAAAATGCAGTCATTTTGGCCTACATGTATCAGCGTTAATAAATGACCAGTGATATCTGGAGGTGTTTTACTAACTTACAGAAAATGATGTGTAGTTGCCAATAGATACTAGATTGCTCTAAGTGCATTACTTCCTGAATCACCAGTCATGTTTGAACATGGAATTTAGACAATTATGGTCAAAACTTTAAAGAATTTTTTTTTAAAATCTGCTTTAAAAAAGCAAGTTTGTATTGATTATCTCTAGAATATAAGTATTATATAACCAGCCAAGCTGGGTATTACCCATCTGATATATAATTTATCAGATGCTTTTACGCTACTAGGCAAATGGCAAAACCAAGAGCTGTATAAGATGATTTTTCCCAAATCAGAAAATCTGATAAAGCTTTGATAAAACTGATTTTTGTATATCACAAACTAAATAACACAATTATGATTTAAAAAAATACTATTACAAGGACAGCTATGCAATATTTATACAGAAGTGTTAAAAGTATAACTTAAACCTGCAATTGCAAGAAATTTCTATTGAAACTTTTTCCTTACCTTGCCCATTTTGCTTAAGCATTACAGCACATCTTTAGTGCTTTGCCTAAAAGCACCAAAACATTTATCAACACTGAGACATGCTGTTGATAAATGAGAGATATTGTTCAGTCCTGAGACTTGCAAGGAAAATATATGAGTGATGAAGATGGAGTCTCTTGTTAAAATTAACAAAATGATAACAATCTTTAAACCAGATATTCTGGTTTAAATTTCAAGTAAGAATCTATAAAATAGTAGACCAGCTTCAAAATAGTTTATTTAATATTATTTATTCCAGCATGTTCTAATGTATTATAAATTACCGTACATACCAATTCTTGAATTAGAGACGTTGATTTAATCTGCAGTATTATTAGTAGATAAACATATTTTGGGATTTAATAATACATTTTATTTATATAGGAAACCAAAATAAAAATGTATGTGTGTGTAATTTGTAGTAATCTAGAAGACAAACACATAGCATGCAAATCCCTGCAGAAAATGTATTATTATTGGAAATATTAATTTCAGGCTTTTTTTCCCCCTTTAAAAGCATTTTTGGACTCTGAAAAGAAGCTTTTTTCCCATCGAATATTGTCAAGGGATGAATGTATTGATCCATATTCCAAAACTGGCAACCTTAGGTATGTATTGTGAATAGACTGTTGTTTATGGAATAAATATACAAAGTATATTGGTGGAAACAGCAGATAAAAATTAATTAAATATTACAAATAGTTTCTGTATTCTCAGCTTACATTTCAGCTACATGCACAAGTATTTCTGTCAACTTTGACTGAAAAGAAAGGTTTGCATTGGCTAAATTGAATGCTGTGTTTGTATCTGTATATGTTAGAAAAATCATTTGCCCTAAGCTTTATTTTGTGCATCTTTTTCTAAGTTATACTTTGGTAACAAAAATGAGTACTAATTTATATGAATTTTTAAAATATTGCTCTTTTGTAGAGTACATTTTGGATTTTTTATTTATATTTTAATCATTTATGATGCTAAATATATTGTCAGGCACAAGAAATCAGATACTAAGCCTGTTCAAATGAGCATGCTAGCTCTCTGCAAAAATCTGAATCACTAATAGTCAAGGCAAATTGGTGTTAGATAACAGTCAGTGGAATTCAAAGAGGCCTGGACTTAGAGTTCTTGTGATCTGAAGGGACTCCATATCAATGATGCACCAGACCCTTCCTTGGGCTTAGCTGGTCATCTACATGTATCATAAGAATAATTCTGGATGTATTTGTTGTGTTTTGATTTTTTTTTACTCATTTATTAAAATTTAGTAGTGTATAACAAAAATTATAACTGATGAACTGTCCCGTCTTACTAACATCTGTACATTTTATTTAGACTGTTAGGATCTTGCCATTACTTTCTCTGGACAATATTACATGAACTTCATTTTTGTTAAGTCTGATTTTTTTCCTCTGGCTGCCCCTTCCTCAGTAATTAAACTAAAGTATCTACTAAGCAAAATCATACCTGTTTTTATCTTAATCTGAGATGGAATTTCTTCTGTACCTAGTTACTGGTTGCTTTAGCCAACAGGGGATCCGTCCTTGACCAGTTAGGGGTAGAACTGAATATCAGATGAACCTAAAAAAAGTAATGTTTGCTTATGTTTCTGTCAACTTGTCATAACCTAGCAGTAATTATTTTACAGTTATCTAAAAGTTAATAATCAAAATAAATTAATTTTGTTCCCTGGTTGTAGGAACTTATTTCCTTGTGGAGATTCTATGGTTTGCATTATTGATGACAGAGAAGATGTTTGGAAATTTGCACCTAATTTGATCACTGTGAAGAAATATGTATATTTTCAGGGGATAGGTGACATTAATGCACCACCTGGCTCAAGGGAAGCTCAAATGAGAAAGAAAGGTAACTGTCTAATATACACAGTGATATGAAACTATGTTCTAATTTTTGATGTTTACATCATACAAAAACAATTGCCTTCACCTTCGTTTAAGCAAACTATTAACTAATCTAAGACAATGTTTGAAAAACAACAGAATCAAATTTTTGTATTATACATTTAGCACATGTATATAATCACTTTTAAAAATGATTACAAGATTGCCAGAAATTTATATATAGAAATGGTTTTATTGCATGGGAGGTCATCAAATTCTAGTAAAATAACTTACTTACACTTATCAACTATATTTTAAAAGCTGCCTCCTTCTAAGAATAAATATGCATCAATATTTTAATTATATTGGAGCTTTTTCAACAATATTAGACGATAGATTTTTAATAAAAATAAGTGAGTGAGGAAGAAATAAAGTATTTTTCTGTGGTATGGCCTCAGCCTAGATTATTGTAAAAATACATAATAATTTGTCTACCATCTAATCTGTAACCAGCCAATTAATCTGGGTCAAGCAGGTCCAAATTAGGCACCTCAACTTAAAAAGAAATTAATAGCCACCATAGGTGCTTCTCTGAGTAGCTCACACATTGTGTTGAACTATAATTTATCCATAATTAATTGACAATAGTTTGCCTTGTAGATAACAGTAAGATATAAACTGTGGTTTATAAACCACAATGGTTGGATTTATATGTTGTGCTTAGCCACATAAAAGCCCAATGAGGCACAATGCATTGTTTGGACCCAGCCAGTGACAGTAGAACTAAATCTATTAAAAATTGAACTTAATTAAAGCAGACTGGTGAATAATAGCCGATACAGCCAATTGCACATTTCTTATGTATGTCCCCACTTGTGCTGTTGTATATTCATAAGCCCTTTTTATGTGATGACTGAAAAATAAGGGTATAGTGTTCTCCCTGCCTCTAATTACATGCCCAAAATGTTCTCTCTGTTGCTTATCTCTTATGACATTTATGAAAATGGATATCTTAATATGTAGAAATAGAAATATACAATTATATATATTTTTTCAATGAACTGTGTCAGTACGCTGAAGCATATCCCCATTTTAGTGTTATGTTCTAACAGAATTCACACTATCCAGCTGGTATACTTCAGTTAACAAAATGACACAAATGGAATAATCTCCTTGATCTCTTGTACTCAGAGATAATACATTCTAATTGTATGAATTTTAAATAGAGTTAATCTTGTAGCTGAAGATGAAATAATGTGCTTTACACTATTTTGTGTAGCCAAAAATATTTAAAGTAAATTATTGTTTTTAACCCTGAACCAATTAAATCACTGTGCAACATAAACATATAATTGGCTCAGTTTCCTTCCCTCCCCGTAGATATGAGTAGGGAAGGGGGAATGTCATTAATTAATTTCAATAGGTTTTTTTTTTTTATTTCTTATGAGTTTGTTACAGAAATCATACAGGCCCAGGTTTTGCCTTAAATAAAGGTGTATTTAATTGGATAATTTATATTCTTTGGTTGACTTATTTTCTATACTTATGTAAGCTGAATTTGAATTTAATTCATATTGTATATTTAATTTAGCAAATCATTCCTCAAAATTAACGGATGCGTCTGATCCAGCAGCAGTAATAAAAGATTCTGAAGAAATAAAGAACACTGGAAATGTGGAAGAACAGAGCAATGGCATTAAGAAAACTACAAAAGAAGTAAATGGCAATAATTCTGTCAGCAGTGAGACTTCACCATGGGATTTGAATTCTAATGATAAAGGAACAACGGACTCTTTGTGTGATTCTGATCAGATAACAAATGTTCCTAATACAAATAATCAGATGAGTGCCAAGGAATCTTGTGTACCTTCAGATCATGAAAACAGGACAGTTACGGGCAAGCAGCAGATTCAAGACAAAACAGCCAATTATTTGGACTTTGAGTTGTCTAGTGATAGTGAAAGTGATAGTGGCCTGGAAGCTAAAAAATCTTTATCCTCTTCTGCCTCAGATAGTGAAAATGAAGAGAAAAGAAGCTGGAAAAAGTCAAAACATTCTGTGCAGGAAGAAAAGGGTGTACATCTGCTGGGAAATGATACAAATGTAGAAAAAGATGGACAGTTGAACCATTCTGGAGACTCTGTATCTTCACTTTCCGTCAATACCCATCCCAAAGCTTTGGATTTGGAAACGCATGAGGCAATTGAACAGGATAGCCTTTATAGTCTAGGAAATGGTTGTGTAGACAAGAAGGAAGCTGAGACAGAGTCTCAAAACAGTGAGCAATCTGGTATAACTGTAGGAGAATCTTTAGATCAAAGTATGGAGGAAGAGGAAGATGATGACACAGATCATGATGACCATTTAATATACCTTGAAGAGATTCTTGTCAGAGTGCATACAGATTATTATTCCAAGTACGATAAATATGTCAGAAAAGAAACTGATGAACTTCCAGATATACGAAAAATAGTGCCAGAACTGAAACAAAAAGTATTGTCAGATGTTACCATATTATTTAGTGGATTGTACCCCACAAATTTTCCTATAGAAAAAACACGAGAGCATTATCATGCTATTGCACTTGGAGCCAAGATTACAAAAACTCTTATATTGAATGAAGATGACCCCAATAAGCCAACCCATCTTATTGCAGCCAGAGCAGGTAAATAGAAAATAAAATTATTTTGAATTTGAAGAATGAGTCTCCCCTGGTAGCTGTCATGCTTTTCCTTTGTTGTACTAATTAGATCCTTCAGTAAAATTATATAGCTATGTACTTCTTTTGCACCGAGTTAAATTAAAGTTAAATTTTGATTTTTAGAAAACAATACATCTGAAAATCAATTCTGGCATCATAACCAAAGTACAACAAATTCTTATTAAAGCAGATTATAGGATGAATCTCAGAAAATTACGAACATTGAAAATGACTTGAAATCAGTATTGTTTATAGACATTATTTTAACTCTACTAAGTTTAGTAAGATTTAGGTATGTGCAAAGTGTAACAAGAATTGACTTATCACAAACATTTTATTTCCCAAACACTGAAATTTGGTTGTTTAACTAGGCACAGAAAAAGTCCGACAAGCTCAGAACTGTAAAAATCTTCATATTGTAAATCCAGATTGGCTATGGTGCTGCTTGGAACGATGGGACAAAGTAGAGGAACAACTGTTTCCTTTGAAGGAGGATTACTTCAAAACACAAAGGTAAAAAGTAATAATTGATTATATGGAGTTTCTGTAGTTATGTATGACTTGCTTGTGTTTAAATATTAATGTCCTGCCTTCAGAAATAAAGGTATTGGAGAAAAATCTCTAAAGCTTGTAAGGGAATGTGAGAATGACCTTGAAGAAAGGAAACAATCAGACAAGGACAGAAGCCTCCAGTAGAAATTCAAGAAACTTAGAAAAGACTAGTCGAAATGGATCAAACAGTTAAAAGTGGCAGTGGAAAGTTTATATTTTCAAATTTGCAAGGTTGATGTTAACCCTTCCAGACAGCAAACATGACTATATGGGCTAAATCTACTTTATGTAAGGCTACATTAACAGAATCTTGACCTAAATATATGGGATTCATTTCAATCTGAATTCAAGGTAAGTAAAACTATCTTGGTTAGGTGGGTAAGTTATGGTAGGCCGGGAAAGGAGAGTAGACCTTCTGAACATATTTGAGCTTAGCCTTTGATAGCATCCTTCATGGTATCCTTCTGTTAATACCTCTGGATGTTAGGAGTGGGGATATTGTTTTGCAGTACTGCTCCTTTCAGAAATAGCTTCAATTGGTATTGGTATGGAAAAGAATCTAAAGTCCTCTATTATAGGGTGCTGCAAGACTCTGTTCTTTCATTCCTCTTATGTAACCCATACGTGAGCCAACAAAGAACAAGTTGTCATAAGAAGAGGCAATGTTGGACATTCTAAAAGTTATTTATTGCAAGATCAGCTGGACTTGAAGAATAGACCTTACTGACTGATGTTCCCTGCAAGTGAGATAATGGCTGGGAAACTAAGACAATGGGAGCCAAAGAACTTATGCAGCTTCTGGGAATGGATTATTTTTAATGGAAGCTTACTTTAATGGAATCTCAGGCAAATCTGTCTAGAATGGTTACGAAGTCTTCAATTTATAATGACAGTAGAGCCCAGAATTTTGGTCATAATTTGTTGTGGGCATAAGTCAGGTTACCACTAGACTTAATTTTAACAATAAAATTATAACTCTAGAATAAAATTTTATTAATTTTTTTAATAAAAACCTATATAGTATATAGTTTATAAAAACTATAATAAAGTTATAGAGTTATAAATAGTTTTATATTTATGTGATGATCATTAAGCAATTCATCAGTCATTAAATGAATCCAATGGTTGTGAGTCCATCTTATCCAATGGTCTTTTTTGCTGACAAATGGCAAAAAAGTTGCAAAACACGATCATATGACTATGGGATGCTGCAACCTGTCATAAATGCAAGCTGGTTGCCAAGTAGCCGAAATACAATTATGTAACGGTAGGGTAGAACAACAGTTGTAATTTAAAAGATGAATCTTTTTTTGGGATCTATCATAACTTCAAATACTCATTTAGCAATTGGCTATAAATTGAGGACCATCTGTAGATAATAAATGCGAGATTTACTGTTGAGTGGATTGAGAATTATTGTGACTAAGCTAGGCCTACAGACATCCTGTGCTGGTATGCATACTTGTCTAATAAATAGTGGTGTGAAGACTAAGGAAGACAAACTTGATAGAAATAAGCAAGAACTACATATTGATCTATGGGTAACCAGAGCATTGGATAATTCAATAATTGCATTTAGAGTTAGATTTATATTGTGCCACCTAGCATTTTACAGCACTCTCTGGTGATCTACAATTTAAGCATTATTTGCATATTGTCCCCAACAATCTGGATCCTCGTTTTACCAACATTAGAAGGATGGAAGGATGGGTCAGCCTTGAGCCCCATCAGGATCAAATTCCAGGCTGCGGGCAGAGTTTTGCCTGCAATGCTGCACTTTAATCACTATGTCACCATTAACCACTCCTAGGACAGAGCTTAAAGTGCAGTATTGTTCCAGCAAGCCTCTACCCATTCACTGATCCCACTTAGTATCTTGGAGAGAGGTTCTGTACTTGGATCTTTAACCAATAAACATTGGTCTTATTATGTATAAATAATAGATTTTGTTTGATGCATTCTGATTAAAATCCAATAAATAATATTGAACTCTTATAGAAATGAGAGTTGTTTTTAGTTATTCTACAGATACAGAAAACTTTGTACAAATTTAGAGCATTTTATGTGCAAATTTCTGTATCAGTTATGAATGTTGTCCGCCTATACAGTTAATAATACGGCAGTTAAAGAAGTAGTGAATACTAGCTGAGTTTCTTTTTTTGTATACTTTTTGTCTTTCATATTTTGAATAACTTATTTGTTCGATTCAGTGTCTTTTCCGAAATTAACCATACTTTATATAAGTGTGTTCTCAGTGTTTTAAAAACCTGTGATATAAGTGAAATATTTATCCTTTTTGTTTTTATAGGGCTTTCATATTGGTTCTTTTACATTTGAATACTCTCAAGATCAATTATTTTATTAAAATGCAGATTATTTTCTGTTTTTATATCATTTTCAAGAAAGAAATGGGAAAAGATGATTACTAACAGTGTTTTAAATATTTAATCTAACAGAGAAAACAGTCCTGCCATGTTTCCAGATATCCCTAGTGCTTTTCAGACTGCTCTTTTTCATCCAACTCCCATTCATCCAAAGTGTCAGCCTGGGCCTGAAGTTCGACTTTATGATCCGAATACTGGAAAACTAATTAGGAAAGGATCTCAGAATTCCAACCAGTCTCTGTATATTCAAGCACCAGCTCCTCCTCTCACTTTACCAGTCCATGGAGAGCATTCTTTATTCAGGTACATAAATATATGGTTTTTCTCTTTTCTATTACATTTAATATGGAAAGAAATAATTTATATTTGTATATTTTATTCTTTCAAGAAGAAAATTTATTAGAGAACTGAAAAACAGTGCAATGTCCATTTTTAATGCTTAAGGTATTTGCATAAGTAATTGATAATTTCAAATTTCTGTACATCTTGTTTCAGTTTAAAGTATCCAATTACGACTGTGAATTTGTTACATAGGATAATATAATTCCTGTAATTGCCAGAAAGGACATTATAAAAAATTGCGGAGAAATACAGATAAGCATTGTTATATTTTGCAGAGTCTGATGAATATTTGTGACAAAATAGATGTTATTTTAAAAGTATGAGAGCTATGGCAACAGTTAATTAAAAACTTTAATGTACTTTGCTAAACTGACTTGTTTTATATTTTTAATTTTAGTAGCAAAACCTCACACTTCTAAACACAGTATCTATTTTGATAATATTACCTGATAGAATATGAATCACTATCTGTCCAAATAAAATTATAAGTGCACAAAGCACTTTTAAAATATATGCATACTTTGAAGTCCTTTGTTCTGAATTCTTTTTGTTTTTATAAGTTCTTTCAATGGGGGGCATTCTAATTGATGCTTTCTTTAGAATTCTTTGAACCATGATAGAGGGAATTCCAAAATGACCAATGTGATTAACAATATATTTTTCCATTCTATGAATTTTGAAATGGTTCTTTATATCATGCCAAAACTGGCATTTTGTTCAGTTCCAGTCATAACACATTTAATAAAGAAGTTTGAATTTTCAGAGCTGTTCAACCACATCAACAGCTTTTTGATGAAGAAGAGATTCCAGCAAGTGAAAATGAGGAGCCTGGCCCATCCAGAAGGAAGCGCCAGCCAAGTATGTCTGAGACTATGCCACTCTATACTCTGTGCAAGGAGGATTTAGAAAGTATGGATAAAGAGGTAAGCTAAAATAATTGTTCATTAAGATTAAAAAAATTATTAATAAAGTGTAAACAGATCATAATTTTGGCTAGGTACAATTATCTTGGACTTCCTTTTATTATGTCTATGATGAGGAAATGACAGTTAAGCTCAAAGATAACTTCTTTTGTTTCCATTTACTTAATAGTAGTAATATATTTATTATGTTTTATCCACTTGAATGAGTTACAACTTTTTTTTTGTTATCTTCTTAGCAGAACTTACTCCAAACAATGCTTATTTTGAATTTTGAACTTTAAAGAAGTGTCTTTGACATTGTAAATGGAGGTGTAAAAGATGTATAGCAATTACTATTGTGGTAAATGTGAGTTCATGAATATCAAACTATTATTTAAATCAAAAAATGCATATTATATGCAGCTCTGCATCAAATATATGGAACATGAGCTGTAATATCTAAATTTTAGTCTCAGTAGATCAATCCTACATCCAGATATTTTGTAATATTCTAAAATTTATATTAGAGTAGGTTTAGGTAAAGTCAAAGCCACAGAATAATGTAAAGTCCAGAACTTTTCAATAAGGTGTAAATAATAAACCATACAGAAAAAAAGTTATAAATTAAAAAGAAAAATGGAAATGACTCTGTGATGAAATGTGAAAACAACCTATAAATGGTAGTGATGCAAATGCTGATATGTTTCAACCTTGGACTATTTAAATGATTCATTCCCCATTTCTGGACATATAAAATCCAGCTTTCTGGTTCCATAGCCTTTAGGAATACAGAAGATTTTCTTTTAGAATTTTCTTAGTTTCATATCTCAAACTTCATCAAGCGATGTAGAAAAAGTGGATAGGATTCCTTCTTTAGTTTCCAAGTACAGTGGTACCTCTACTTACGAAATTAATCCGTTCCAAAAGCCATTTCGTAAGTGGAAAATTTCGTAAGTAGAGAAGCATTTTACCTTTAAATGCCCTAATCCGTTCCAAGCGGGCAGGAG
>JAEANM010002478.1:0-24481 GCA_017656035.1 Myanophis thanlyinensis | reverse complement strand
GTTATGGTATAAACCATGTTTGTTGATATGATCCTGTTGAAATGTTCCACATTAAGAATTTGATTAAATTTCCTTTTGTTGGGATACATTTTCTGTCCTTTTCCATATTAGGGGAATGCATGCATGTTTATCACGTGTGAAACTTCACTTCTTTTCAAACTAAAAAACCTGCTCTTAATTTCTTCACCGTGAAACAATGTTCTGGGGGCCATTGTCAGCTTGGCAATATCTTTAAAAGGAAAAGGAAAAACAATGACTGGATCTGAACCAACATTCTGGATTTATACTGATGGGGGCGTATAATATTATAACATTAGCAGTTTTATCAGTCATTTCCTAATGATCTAGGTGTGGAATCTGACCTTTTCATTGCAGCTATGTAGCAGATCAATTTTTTTTTAAATCACTGTAATGCTCAAAGCCCACTCTCTCTTGATATGTTTTTGGTGTGTGTGTGTGTAAATATTCAATGAAATTCTTCACTTTAACGACGTCCATATATACTATGTGAAACCAGTACATTTTCATAACTTACTGCAATCAGAAGAAGGATTAATAGTAGTTGAACTGGATTATGGTATGATTGGTGAAGGTTACTTTATTTATTTAAAACATTTACACATCCACCTATCTGTCTTCCAACCTACTCGGGGAGGCTCCCAATCAAAAGTTAAAACAACACATAAAATCACATTAAAACTATAAAAGCAAACAGATTAAACCATTAAAAAAACAACAGTGTACTGGCACCAAGTCAAACTTCTAAGGCACAATTATCTAGTCTACTCCCAGTGCTTAGGGGAATATATTTTGCTGGATGGGCTGCTTATTGTTCTTCCCAGAGTAAGAACATTGTCCCTATGTAATAAGCACCTGTATTTGAGGAACACATTTCTAAGTCTCCTGACAAAAGTCAGCTGTCAGATGCTAAACTCCTTATATTCACATTTACTTGAGACCTGAATTTAGGGGATGATTAATGTCAAAATGATGATTAATTCATTCTTTACTTGCCAGAAAGCTCTTTACTTTTCTGTGAAGTGTAGAAACGAAAGCTTTGGGGTTTAAAAGTAATATTAATGCTGCTTGAAAATTTAACAGGATTGATTTGTCATGCCTGGCATCTCATAATGTGCCTGCTTGCTTCTGAGAACTTGGACTTCTACTCTGGGGCTTTGATTGCTTTATGTTTTGCTAGCTGAAAGAGACAGAAAAGTTTAAAAAAAATATCTTCTTCTTGAGGCATCTTATCTCTTCTTTATAAAGAGCCTAGCTTGACTAAACATGTTTAGACAATTGTGACATTTCAAGAGAAATATACATTTGGTGCAGGTCTGTTCAAAGGCTTTTAGCCTCACCAAGCATCATGTATAATGCAAGCTACTACCCACCAAATTGGGTGGTTTAACATTAGTTCTCAAAACTGAGTCAATTTCTAAGCCCTTTCTTGATGTTTCCCTCCATTACTTTGGTCTTCTCTATTATCCACACACTGGGCATTCTGAAAAAGGTTGTTTATCTAGTAAGATCAATCATTCAGGTGCTAAGACAGAGGTCCTCAAACTTTTTAAACAGGAGGCCAATTCACAGTCCCTCAAACTGTTGGGGGACAGACCAGCTGGGTGTGGCTATGTGGTCATGTGACTGGGTGGGTGTGGCTAGGTGGGCATGTGACTGGGTGGGCAGGGCCAATTTAGCAGTCCATTAAGTAATACACACAAATTAAATTTTAATTTGTTTTGCTCCTGAAGGTGTTTTATTTTATTTTGTTTGCATGTTGCTCTTTCAGTTGACTTTTTTTTTTACTAGATCACTTTTTAAGTTGTTTAAGAGACCTTCATGAGGCCCATTTTGGGCATGTTCAGCCTCCAAAAGGTGGGTGGGGCTGGCTAATAGGCGGGGCAATGTGAGCAGGGCAGCCTTGTGGTCCTGTGCGGGCTGGATTGACTTTGGTGGGCCATATCTGGCTCACAGCCCATAGTTTTAGGACTCCTGTGCTAAGGTATCTTTTTGATGAAGACCAAAGGGGCGTTGGACTTACCTGATACACTCCTTCTCGTCGGGTAGAGAGCCAATCCACAGTATGGGTCAATTGTCTTTCCATAGGTCATGTGACTGAGAATAAAGAAAAGGTATAAAAGGACCAGGCTCCACCTCCTGATCCCAGCTTCTACGAAGGAACGTAATAGGTTAAATAACAGTTTCTCTCCTCATAACCGATGATGATGGCTAGGACCCGACCCCTGATCAGGTTGGGTTGGATTGGCTCTCTACCCAACAAGAAGGAGCGTATCAGGTAAGTCCAATGCCCCTTCTCCGTCGGAGGTAGAGAGCCAATCCACAGTATGGACATACCAAAGTCATTGCTATGTAGGGCGGGCCCTGGTCGGGTCCTGAGCTGAAGACAGTGAGTGTACTTGTTGCAGAACTCTACGCCCGAAGGCTGCGTCGGCCGAGGCGTAGGAGTCTATGCGGTAGTGTCTGACGAATGGTGAAGGAGAGACCCATGTGGCCGCTTTACAGATCTCCTCCACCAATGCCTGAGCTGACCAGGCAGCCGATACCGCTGCACTCCTCGTGGAGTGAGCCGTGATTCCCCAAGGGGCTACTTGGCACTGAACATCGTAGGCCATTGAAATACAAGAACGTAGCCACCTTCCGATTACGGAAGAGGTTGCCTTCTGGCCTAATGAACTGTCATGGAATTTAACAAATAATGCCTCAGTTTTGCGAAGGGAGGCTGTTCTAGAAATATAAATTTGTAGTGCCCTGCAAACATCTAGCTTATGCCAGCGGATCTCTAACGGATGCAATGGGGCCGGACAAAAAGTAGGCAACACAATCTCCTGGGAATGGTGAAAGCAAGAATTTATTTTTGGAATAAATGCTGAATCTAACCGTAGCGTCACTTTGTCTGCATGAAATATGCAAAGGTCACTTCACATGGAAAGTGCCGCCAGCTCTGATATTCGACGAGCCGTCGTGACTGCTACCAGGAAACAAACCTTAAATGTGAGGACTTTTATTGAAGATGTACGCAACGGTTCAAACGGTGTCTTTGTGAGTGCTTGCAGCACCGTGGATAACTCTCAGGTGGGGAATCGATGAACCGGCAGAGGACGTAAGTTGGTTGCGCCCCTGAGGAAGCGACGTATCATTGGATGGTTGGAAATGGAGGATCCCGTACTTCCTTGGATGACAGATGCAATGACCACAACGTGCCTGCGGAGGGTATTTGGTCTGAGTCCTCTGTCGAACCCATCTTGAAGAAACTGCAAGATGGTAGAAATGGAAGCGTCCAGGGGTCGGACGTCTCGACCGGTATACCACCTTGCGAATGCTTGCCATGTTGCTTCATATATACGGGTGGTCGAGGGTCGCCTAGCCGCTAGAATGGTGGTAATAATATTTGCAGGTAACTGTTCCATTACCAGTGAGCTGCGTTCAATCGCCACACGGCTAATTGTAGCCAGCCCAGATCTGGATACATTATTTCCCCCTGGAACAGTGAGTCCCTGGAGATTGGAAGCCACAGGAGGGTTGTATCGACAGATGCAGAAGCTCGGCCAGCCAGGGTCTCCGTGGCCAATATGGGGCTAGGAGGACAAGTTGTGCCCTCTCCTTCTTTGCCTTCTGGAGCACCCTGGGTATCAAGGGTAGCGGGGGGAAGGCATAAAGGAGGCCGCTGGGCCACCTTGCCCTTAGTGCATCTGCTCCTTCCGCTTGTGGAGTCGGAAACCTTGACAGGAATCGATGGAGTTTCGTGTTCGATGGGGAGACAAACAGGTCCATCTGCATTGGGCCAAAACAATCCACTAGTTGCTTAAATAGTCGGGGATGTAGTTCCCATTCTGCATGGTCGATTGTGGATCGGCTTAACCAATCCACTTGCGTGTTGGAGGCTCCCGAGATGTGCTGTGCTCGTATGGATAGCATGTGTCGTTCTGCCCAGGCGCCCAGATGCCAGGCTTCATCCATCAGCCATCTCGACTTGGTCCCTCCCTGACGATTTATGTGGGCTTTTGCTGCCACATTGTCGGTTAGGATTAGTATGTGTCTCCCTGAGACGTGTTGAGAGAATTTGCGAAGGGCCAAATGTATCGCTCTCAACTCTAGCCAGTTGATCTTTTTCGCGCGCTCTGCCAGAGTCCATTGGGTCCTGTGCAATGAAACTGTGTAGATGTGCCCCCCAACCGAGAAGACTCGCATCGGTCATTAGAGTGGTTTGGTCTGGCTCGTAGTAGAGGCAGCCCTCACTGATGTTGGAGGTCCACCACTCGAGGGAGCGTCTGACTTTGCTTGGCATGCACACTACCTGGTGGGAGTGGCTGACCTTCGCTCGTTGGTACAGCAGTAGGAACCACTGCAAGTCTCTTGTATGTAATCAGGCCCACGGTATTATATCTATGCACGACACCATTTTGCCTAGAACCTTCGAAAGGAATGCCAGAGACACTCTCTTTCAGTGCAAGACTCATGAGACAGATTGCAGGAGACTCTGTTTCCTGTCTGGAGATAGGAAAACTCTGTCCAGTCTGGTGTCGATAATTGCTCCTAGGTGCTGGATTTGCGTTGAGGGTTGCAGGTGACTCTTCTGAACGTTCACCGTAAATCCATGGACTCGAAGGATGTCGAGTGTCGTTTGAAGGTCCCGTTGCACTGAGCGAAGGGAGGAGGCTTGGATGAGAATATCGTCCAGGTAGATGTGTACCCGGACCGGTATCTGGTGTAGGTGGGCCGCCAGAACTGCCATAATCTTGGTGAATACTCGTGGAGCCGGGACTTCTTCGGACTTAGTGGTCTGAGTTATGAATAGCAACTGGGCCAACTCTTTCTGTGGGAGAGCCGGAGACGTCATATCTCCCGCGGCCTTGTCTTGAGTTGCTCCGGTCAGTTGGGTGACCGCCTTTGCCTTGTTCAAGATGACCTTAAATAAGGAAGCTCAAAAGAGTCCCGCGACTGTTGGTGCTTCTGCCGAATCACCACCGTCATCCGATAGGATAAACTCTTCGTCTCCGGAAGCCACTGAAGAACGATCAGAGTCATAATCCGAAGCCTGGGAGTCGTAATCCGGATCGGAACGTTGTATTGATGGTTGTATTGATGAAGGCCCTGGTGTAGCTTCAGCAGAATCCTCTGCGCTGCATTGAGTAAATGCCACAGCAATCATCTGTTTCATCTGACCTAATAAATTGGCCTGTAGATCCGCCATGGATGTTGGCTCTGGTAAAGTTGGTTCTGTAGTTCCTGACTCTGACCTCTTATCCCCCCCTCCTGGGGAAGGGGTTCCCCATCCGTTAGGATTGGAGCATTCAGAGGAACAGGTCTAGAAGAGACATCTTCCCTGCGGTCCGGGGACAAAGGGGGGAGGGGCGACTGGTTTTGCTGAGGAATGTCCGGTGGGGGGCTCAGGGAAACCATCAAATCTTGATGTGTCTCTAGGCAGAGACATTTGGAAGCCTTCGCCCATTGGCGATCTAGGGCTTTCTGCTGACGAGCAGCATCTTTTTCCTCTGCATGGTGTGCCTTATGCGCGGGCTTACTGCCACCTCTTTGCTCCATGGTAGTAGAGAGGTGTTTTCTCTTTGAGGAACATTTTCGATGCAGGCCCGGTTGGGGCGATAAAGTCCAAGTAGGCCCCTTTGATGCCGGACTATCCATCCTAATTAGGACAAAATAAAGGATTAGTGAGTGATCTGCCCCTGAACTACCCTCTTGAGGAGGGTTGGTCTCGTATGCGCATGTGTGAATGTCCTATAACAAATACAAGGCTTCCTGTAACTGGCAACTTGCGGCACGAGCGCTGAGTCCAGATTCGCTATGCCTCGGAAGCATAGCGTGCTCCGCATTGTCAGTATTGAGCTCTAGCCCAATGAGGCGGCTCTTAGACGGGATTGATATCCCATTAAAATTACAGTAATGAGCAATAACTGCCACATGTTCTAAAGCCGGGCCAAATAGGGCCCAGGGCATTGAACATCTTCCAGGTGTTCCAGTCCACAGGCTCAGCAAACCTCAGGCGGACTGGATAATTTTAGGGCGTTATTTCAAAATGGCGGCTGAAGGCCTGTCCAACTTCAATAAGGCCCTGTTTTAAAATGGCAGCACGCAGATGGTGGAGTGAAAGCGCGCCCCATTCAATTTTCATCACCTGGGATGGAGCTGGACTGACAGGATACACACACAAGCAGGCAGGCGTGAGCCAGTGGCAAGGCCGCTGGGTAGTAATCTCTGCTGGCTAACCCACCAGCAGGACTCCTCATCCCCGCCAACTCAGGAGCGATGGCGGGGGTCGGAGATCTTACCATCCCCAGAGCCTGTGGCCATTGAATTTGCCCAAGGGTTGTTCATGATTAGAAAATGCTTCTCCATCGGCTAAAAAGAGGCAATTCCATTCAAACGGCTTTTGGCGTGGCTGCCATTTCCCTGACGAGGAGGGTGGAGGCCTTCGTATATTATCGCTCGACTCTAGAGTCTATGAGCGATTTTTCCTTGTTTGGCACGCCCGCCATTTCTTTAACACTGGCAGAGAGGCAGCTCCTGTAACCTGGCCCGCTCTTCCCTCAGGCACAGCGTCGCGCTTCGGGCGCTCTGCTTGCGCGCCACTTCTTGAAAGTAAACGCTTTGATATCTCTCGCGCGAAGGCTATCCCCAGTAGCAAGGCGAGAGGAAAGAGGAGCAGCGCGGCTGAGATCGTCATTTCTCTCACGCTATAATTCCTCTCAGTCGGCTGCCGACAAGCCATTTGAAAGTTTGAGGCGTGATGCGGCTTTAGGAGCCGTTACCGCGCTTGTCAAGACCTCCGTGGGGGAGATCGTCGCTTCGATACCCCCTTCACAATATTTGCCGCTAGCCTTCTGTTCTTCGCAGGAGCATGGCTATCAGAAAAAAACTTTTTTCCCCTTCAACCCTGGGCCAAAACTTACAGAATGATTGAAGTTCGTTTAGACTTGAAGTTGTGAGGAGAGAGAAATTTTCTCAGTCTAAAGACCTAACTCGTGACTGAGAAGAAGCTGGGGATCAGGAGGTGGAGCCTGGTCCTTTTATACCTTTTCTTTATTCTCAGTCACATGACCTACAGAAAGACAATTGACCCATACTGTGGATTGGCTCTCTACCTCCGACGGAGAATGACAAGGCTTTAAAGACCTGCGTATAAATGGGTCAAATTTCTTTGGCTTTACTTCTTAGAGTGATAGAGCATAAGTTTGGAATATCAAATGGATTACTTAGACTGATGCTTAAATATAATATATTATTAATAGATGCATTTGTGAAACATGATAAATTGATTCTATATTAACATTGGTTAGATTTCTATGTGGTCTATGGTAGTGTTTGTCAGCCCTGGGAAGCCATGATTTCATCACAGTGGGTCTGTGAAGGTTTGAAGAAATGATTTAAGCCTGAGTTTAAGTCTTTGTGGTCTATGGTCATGGCACAAAGGGGGTCTATCTACAGTGAAGAAAAGGTTGAGAATCAGTGGTCTAAGGTGTTCTAATATTACATATTTTTATTTATGTTTTGACAGATTCCGAACACCAGAAAATGAGTTAAGTCAGTAACTAAATTGAATACTTCATAAATGCACATTGTACAAGTTTCTCAAGAAACTCAATTTTCTCAAGAAAATTCCATTATTGTTTCTAAATAAGTGACAAATATTCCATGTTCCTGTTTACATACTAGGAATACTTGGTCTCTGTCCTTAGTGCTGAAAATTTCCATTTACCTGCTAAGTTCTAGATGAGGAATAATTGGTGATCTTCACACTGAAGTTGTATGCTATATTTCCAGGTGAATACTCCTACAATTTCCTCCTTGCTCACTTAAGTATTGCAATCATCTCTATAGAAATATATTTCATCCCACCTCCTTATCTTAGTGAAATACTGTTTTGTCAAATGTCAGGACAGTGATCACATGGCCAGACAATTGGTTACTTTGGATTCAGAGATTTATACTTTATTTATTTGGACAAGTGTGGTTAGACACATGAGGAATTTGTCTTCAGTATAGAAGCACTCACTGTACTGGAGACAAATTCTTTGTGTGACTAACCGCCCTTGGCCAAATAAATAATATAATAAATAAAAAAGAGAATAAATAAAGTAAAATAAAAGAGACAATGAATACTCAAATAAATAAAGGGATTTTAAGCTTGATCATTAGCTCAAGCAAACAGATTTAGAAGTATAACATTAAAAAGTGTCCATATCAAGCAAAATAATATAATTTTGCAGGAGCAACTTAATAATGGTAGCAAGATTCTCCAAGGGTAACCAATTTCCATAGTATCCAGGTTTCATGCAGAAGCTCCCAATAAACAACAACTCCAAGGGTTTTATCAAAACCTGGAACCATGACCTCATGGTTCTGTTATGGTCAGGAGATTGCAATACTCGATCTTGATAGTGTGCTACATAACTCTGGAAAAGGAATGAAATGTCTTTGACTGTCACAGTGAGAAAAGCTTTGAAGCTGTGTGAAGATTTTCTCCCCTCCCCTACTTTTTCTTTATTCAGTAAGCAAAAGGAAGAAAAAGGAAAAGGTTGGCTCAGAATAATCTCTAAACTTTTCAATGGTTTTTAATATGAAAGAAAAATCAAAACATGTCACTAACTCTTCAAAATAACAGTGGACTTCCACATTTCCATCACAGGTACACGGTAATTCTAGTAAACACTTGAAAAATTGAAAACAAAAGAATATTTCTTGCACTTCCTGCACCCATCCCAGCACTTCCACCATGTGGATTTGAAAAGAGGAGAACTTTACAAAGAAACAACAACAACAACAACAACAAAACCCCAAACCTGAAATTGCACAACATGGCGTCCTTATGCATTAAGCAAAGCAATAACAACAACATTTCTGTTGTTCACTGTGTTTTGAGGAATATGGGGAGCTCACATATTATCTAAACTTACTCTTATAGCTTGTTTGTCCTGCTAACATTTTCTCTTTGGTGGAAATTCACACTACACAGAAGGTTATCATGACTGATGGGCAACATCATTACCTGGTTCAGAAATAGCACCATGCAGGACAGGCGAGCTCTACTGACAGTGGTGCATATAGCAGAGCACACCATCTGCACCAAGCTCCCTGAACTACACTCCATCTACAACAAACTATGCCAGACTACAGCCAGTAAGATAGTGAAAGACCCCAGCCATCCCAACAATGGCCTGTTTGCTATAATGCGGACAGGAAAGTGCTTCTGTTCCCTGAAAGCCAACACAGAGAGACTAAGGAGAACCTTCTTCCCACAGGCAATATGGACCCTAAACTATAAACCATAACAACCCAGGACTGAACAGTATTCCCATAATCTACCTCACTCCTAACTTATTCTTCTATCCTTTCTAGACTATTCTTTTGCTCTACTATCTATGGTCATGAACGGTTGCATACACATTTCACTGCATTTCGAACCATGTATGACTGTGTATGTGATGAACAAAATTTGATTTGATTTGATCAGCTTCTAGGAACCTGTCCATTTGGGTGCCCCAAGCCTCCCCTTAAATCTCAGAGACCTGATTTGAATTCACAATGGGAGAGAGTGATCAAGATAACAAAGTGGTGAATAAAGTTTGTGAAAGAATTCTCCCCTCCATTGTTTTGAGGGAAACAGTTGAATACAATAGGTGAAATAGATTTGTATCAATGTGAGAAAAAAAACAATTCAAATTGTACATCAGCTATATGTTTAAGACGCTTGGGAACTAGCAAACTTCTGTTCCGAAGACTCCAACAACGTACCTTGGAAACATGAAATATGATATATTTGAAAGTTTCCTAATTAATCATTATCAGAAGAATTAATGAGGTTATGTATTATTTAAAATGATTCTTCCTCTGCAAGTCCTGTGCATGTGTGGAGGTATGCAAGTAATATTTCAGGGGAAAGAACACTAATATAATTCATTATTAGAATAATGCTGCATGTCTCAGAGATGAGTCATTGTAACTATTCATCTTTATTTCAAATCTTTGTCAAGACTTGGTGGGCTGAATTGATTTATTTATGAGAAAAATCAGAGATAAAGTGTTGCTGGATTAGTCACAAATGCAGACAAATTGTCAGCACTGAATAGATAATTGTCCATGTAGAACTTAAACTTGCTTTTCAAAGACCTAAGTGCTAATTTATTGCTAATAGTTATGTCCTGATCCAATCCTAACGAATAACTAATAATCTAAATAAAACAAAGAAAAAAGTAAAACAAGTAGCAAAATAAACCACCAAGAACAACTAAGGGCAAAAACGTGTTCAGACAATATGATTTCAAGTTATTTGCAACATTCACAATGGCAGCCAAGCAATGATTTTCTCCAGAAATCAACAAATCCCACTCCTGAAGTTTACTCAAAAGAAAAAAAATATAATCCCTCTCTATGCTTTTTATAATTTTTGCACCAGGAATTGTGGTAGTCTTTTGGGCAGTTTACAAGGTTAACGTATTTTCAACCTTCATCACAAGAATAAATAATTGTTTCACTTTTCACCTCCTCTTAAATTGCAACAAATGTTCTCTTCTTTCTATATCCCATCTCTTATCAATAAATAAATCCATAAAGCATCATCATTTCAGTCCCGTTACTTTATTTGATCAAGCTTAAAATACGAGATATGAGAGCCAATTTGGTGTAGTGGTTAAGACATCAAGCTAGAAACTGAGAAACTATGAGTTCTGCCTTAGGCACAAAGCTAGCTGGCTAACTTTGAGCCAGTCACTTTCTCTCAGCCCTAGGAAGCAGGCAATGGCAAACCACTTCTGAAAAGCATTGATAAGAAAACTACAGGGATTTGACCAGGCAGTTACCAGTATTAGGAATCAAATATGACGGAATGGAAGGAATTAAAATGTGGATATGTTTTATTTGTCGATAATCCAATTATTTTACCCTGCATTTTAGATCTATAATTGGCTGAAGGTGCAAATTCCATAAATTAAATCACATCTTCCTAATTAGCACAGACATCCCACAAAAGCTGCACCCACTAATAGCAATAGCACTTAGACTTATATACCGCTTCACAGTGCTTTTACATCCCCCTCTAAGCGGTTTTACAGAATCAGCATATTGCCCCCAACAATCTGGGTCTTCATTTTACCCACCTTGGAAGGCTGAGTCAACCTTGAGCTTGGTGAGATTCGATCTGCTAAATTGCAGTCAGCCGGCAGTCAGCAGAAGTAGCCTGCAGTAGTGCACCCTAACCACTGTGCCACCACGGTTCTTAGCATCTACTAAGCATCTACAGTGCCTTGAATCCAAATGGAAAAACATTGCTCCAAAAAACAATACTGTGGTTCAAACAACTGATTACAAGACTGCCTACAAACTTGAATCATCCCTTCAAGATTTCTTATACTTTAATCCCAAACAACCATTTTTAGAGATAACGATTCAAAGAGGTTTTATTATTCATCCAAGCAATATAAACAATTGCAGAGCTATCATAGTGGAGCTATTCAAACAAATAGATGTAGCCTTTCCCAGATTTCTCTGTTTGGGATTTGGACTGGCAAAGAATGAAATTAATCTCTGCTTTTCCTCATTCCAAAGCACTTTTGCCTGCACATTTAGTTAATGAGGGCCTCTTCAATCTTAATGCGCAATTTTGCTTTTGCTTTAATATTTTTCACCAGCACAAAACATTGAAGTAATGTTGAGTAATCAAGGAAAGGATTTTTTTTCCCTTGTAGGAAGTAGCCTGGAGTATATTGTCGTGGCACAGTTCAATTTATACAATGTTTTATTAAACTTTCCTTACAGTTTGCCAACTTGCAGGGATTACTCTAAATGCATCTCAAGAGTTAGCTAATAGCAGACTGGAAAGCTGCCCAACATATCAAGATTATCTAATCTAGTTGATAAGACAAGTTTTCGATCCTGCTCCTGGGCTCCTAAACTGACATCAGCTGACATTGATCAATGCTTCTCTCTCTCTTCAAACAAATGCCTGAAAATAAACTTCTGTCACCTAACAGCTGAAGTGAAACATGGAAGGGCTGCAAGACAGATAGGAGCAAATCCAAGGAATTCACTGACAGATGTCACAGTCTTGCAAGCAGAACCAGCCAATTCTTTGCCTTGTTCATAAGAAACAGCTTCAACAATAGCAGAACAAAGGAAAGGATAGAAATGGCTAAGATGAATCAGCTGATTAATCAAAAATTTGATGGCCCAGTGATTAAAGATGCTGATTTTGTAAGCTGGAAAACTGACATTCTGGGTTTGAGACCTGAGCTCCAGACAATGGGGTGAGCTCCTGCCCATCTAGCAGTCTGAAAGCGTGCAAATCCAAGTAGATTAATAGATACTACTTTGGTGGGAAGGTAAATGTGTTCTGTGTGCCTTTGGTGTATATCCATGCTCGCCACATGACCATAGAAGATGTCTTTGGACAACACTGGCTCCCTTGACCAAATGAAATGAGCACCTTGCCCTTGAATTGGACTCAACTGGACAGGGAAACCTTTACCTTTTTACAAAAATTGCTATAGAAAAGGAAGGCAAACTTTGCTAGGAGCTTCTTTAATGTAAGTGCACCTGTAGCACTGATGTTTTTAGTCAAAAACAACTGCTGCCCGCTGGGCATAAAAAAAAATCCACCAGGAACATATATGGAGTTTAATATGTGAGCACGAAGTACAGTTTAAAGACAAGAGTCAGATCATTGTGGGCTTTTCCTCATGACTACTGTTGTGACCCAGGCTTAACAGAATCATGAAACAGGCTTTTGTCCTGAAAAAAAAACAACAACCTCTTTTTATTTGTTACTGTGAATTCTTCTCATTCACATCCAGAAAAGTCCCTGCAGTAAACTTTACAAGGTTTTATTGTGAAAACAGACCTTATCAGTCCTTGGATAGTTGCCAGGCTGGGTTTTCAGTTGAAACACTTGGCAAGGAGTCTCTGTATGGCAGGAACTCAGATAAGCAAATCTTCACAATAATGAGTGAACTAATTGTCTCCTACAAACACCACTCCCCTTTTGCTCCTATTTATTCCCTATGGGAGAGGCCGTTCAGTGTCCACTTGTGCCTTTACTTCCAAGCCGACCCCTGCTCCTTAGTTATTCCCTTCGCTTGACAGCTCTGCACATATGTGCATCTGAAACAGGCTCCAGATGTCCTTCTTCCCCACTGATCTCTGACTCTGAAGGCAGCTGAATAAATGTCAGATGGCCCTGGCCCCATCTCTGCCTCTGACACAGAGCACCCATCAGAGCCTTCCCCAGACTCCAGGACTGGCCCAAGGTCCTCCCCAACCTCCTCACTGTTCATATCTGCTGCCAGCAGAGCTGGCAGCTGGTAGGTCACAATAGATCCCCACTGAAAGAAACAAAAGTAGGCAAGCATGCTTTGGTCTGTCCTCCTGATTTCAAGAATGACAGAATGGTTACATTCCTAATGTTAAAGCAGGGTAAGATCAAAGACACAAAAAGTATACACATTTCACTAAGATACCTTTAACACTAGTCTGGAATAAAATCCAAATCTTGAAAACTGTAAGAGAAATTTTCCACCTGCATTTATAATTGTGTATGTTTTGAAATGCTTCGTTACCTGGATTAGGTATGACATCAAGGGACCCCCAGACCTGTAGTATATCTCATGAGTGTTTATGTCTATCCAGACTTCCATTCCTTTCCCAATTCTTATTCTTCTCTTGCTTTGAGCAGAGGGTTGGACTAGAAGACGTCCAAGGTACCTTCCAATCTTATGATTTTATGTTCTGTGTAATGAGCTCATTGAATATTGCCTTTACAGTGTTAATGGAAAAGAAATTAAGGCAATCAGTTTCTGGAGTTTCCTGACCACCAATTACTGTTATTTATGTGAAGTATGATTAGGCAGGATATGACTGCTAACAGATAGCTGGTGAGATAGGTTTAGCCATCTGTCAAAACTTAGTCAGACTTAGTATCCAAGTTTTCCCAAGGTGACCACCTTTTAGATGTAGATTAGCCCTATTTGTAGAATATCACTACATCTTGGACTCAGCCTTGTTCTGACTTTTTAGTCTTATATCACATGAAAAGAATGGAAAGAATTTCCTATTCCCTCCTTCCTTTCCCCCATATTTTCTTGTCAAGATTGGGGTAGTAATGGCAACTATCTGGTCCCACAAATAGCCATATGAAAAAAAATCATCATAGAGAGCAGCGTCAAGCAACCAGAAATGAAGGGGGAATGTCAAGACCATAGATACAATTCCTTTTTAATCAGTCATAGAAAAGAAAGATAATAATCTAGCGTTTTTTTCTAAAAATAAGACCTGGTCTTATTTTCTTTTGGGAACCAAAATAAGTACTAAGGGGGATGTTTTATTTCTTTTGAGTGCCATCACTGCAAGGTGAGGGGGTGGAGCTGCTACATGCACTCTGCACCATTTACCTCAGGGCCCCTGTAGCTAGGCCTGCCACATCTTGACAACTCCATCACCTTGTGGTGGCAGCCCACTTCTTCTGGCACTGGGGTGACACTGCAGAAGGCCAACTGGTATGCCAATGTCATGGCCACAAGGGTTGGTGGAGGATGAGGCAAGGCAGGTGGGGTGTGTGGATGAGGTGAGGTAGATGGGAGTGGGTGGAGTTTAAGTAGGGCTTATTTTGGAGGTAGGGTTTATATTGGGCACACACAGAAAACATGTTAGGTCTTATTTTTTGGATAGGTCTTATTTTCAGGGAAACACAGTAGTATGATAATAACACAAAAGCAGGAAATAATTGGGAAGTGAGGAAGGTAGGTTAATACATATTGTGTCATCATCTTTAATGAATGATTTTGTCAATCGCAATATTTGCATCATGTGGAATAACACTGTGTGGTACACAAGCTTAAGAATGCTGGATCTGCTGAGTTCTAGTAGCACTGGGGTTTGGGGATAAGCTCCCATCACTTAGCTTGTATCTCCTTCCCTGACTACCCAGCACTTGGAAAACATTATTGCAAGTAGATAAAGACTCTGGTGGGAAAGGCTAGCTGCATGAGGAATGTGAGCCAGCGCTGACCTAGCCAGACATGAGTCAGGATCAGCAGAAGAGACCCCCAGAAGATGTCACCATTTGAACGCCTCTAGCGGATGATGCAAATTAATTCACACTCCATGGCATATTGTGGATAAATGCCCAGATACAAAACTGAACAAACTAGCAATTAGGCTGTCAGAACTACTCTGGATGTGTAGATCTCCTTGACAAATGTATGCCATATGAAATAAATCAATAATAACTCTTCACCCAGCTAAAGACAAGTGGTTTTTAGTTACTTACTATATGTACAATATTTTTCTGAAACTTTCACATTTCCATTCCATTCCATTTGTTCACCTATGAAGTGCCTTTAAAAACTAACAGCAATCACTTTCTTCCTACTGTTTTTTTTCTTCTTCCCTAAAATGCTTGTGACTTTTGAATCATGTTCATATACCATGATTAATTGGATTTCAGCATTAACCTATTTTCTGCAAAATACACTGAACCAGAAACTAAGCTAACAGGCTCTTCCTGCAGAAGACACTGAATTATTATCTAGGATGCTAAACTATTATCCAGAACTAACAATAATTGAACCTTGGATGCTGTACAAGCCTATTTTCTGGTTGTTGGGTTTTTTTTACCCAATTTTGGTCAGGAATATCATGGGTCAATATGTTGATTTGGTTCCTGTCTTTGTACAATATATTTAATCACTGAAACAAAATTAAACAGGAGAAGATTGCATCCCATGCAAAGCCACATTATATCTGCATAATCACATATAAAATTTTAAGGAAAATTAATGTGCCTCTTCTATTATTTACCCTTGTTAAATGTGTTATGTGATTATAGATTTTACAGTTCATTAAATTGAGTAGTCCTTATTTAGCAATCTCATTTGGGGCCAGTAACTCTGTTGCTAAGTGGAGAGGTCACCAAGTGAATAATCATGTGACTGTGATGGGCTTATGACCTCACTCCCCTCCAGTCATTAAACAAATCACCATGGAACTTAAGTAAAATGACACATTACTATGATTTAGAATTTTAATTCTGCACTTAGCAATAACATGTAGACAGCAGAATCGAAGAGAACTGGAGAAGATAATAAAATACAAAGACCTGCAAATAGAAATAGTACAACTGTATCAGAAGAAGGCAAAGGTAATATCAAAAGTAATAGGTGCGTTAGGTCCAATCCCAAAACAATGGAAATATCACTTGAACACCACTGGCATTGAAAATTTAACCATTAATGCAAAAGGCAGCTTTACATGGAACAGCTTATATCAGGGGTGTCAAACTCAATTTCATTGAGTGCCACATCAGGGTTGTGTTTGACCTCAAGGGGTTGGGATGGGTGTGGCCAGGGTGGGCATGGCCAGCTCAATGTCATTCATGTTGGGGGCACCTGTGATGGCCTGACTGCTCTGCCAGCGAAAACCCGCTCTCCAGTTCTGTTTTTGGCTGTGACGGCCTCCTACAACCTTCTGCTAATGAAAATGGAGCTCGGGAGGGTCGCTGTTCACTGTTTCCAGGGTGGCCCCATGGGCCAGATCTAAGCACCTTGGGCCTTGAGTTTGACACCCCTGATTTATATCATGTGATGGTACTTTTAACACCATCAAACATCAACATCTGCTTATTGCAGTTCCTTGGGAAGGAGTTGATAGGTGGATAAAAATGCCAAATCCAACTGAACATCTGGCTGATTGTGTGGCCAACCATGATAAGAAGATCATAAAGTATCAAGCTCTGAAAACTGAAGATTATGGCATAAACTGGTCCCAGTGATTTCAGTGTTATCCACATTTTTGCTGCCAAATTGAAAAGACCTTGGACAGCTCTTAGAAAATCTACACATTGACAACATTTTCATCTCTCAGTGACAAAAGTTCATACTTTTGATTTCACATTAGTGTGTACCTAATAATATTATTTTAATAGTTTTAATAATTTAATAATTTTAAAAATAATACAGGTTGTCCTTGACTTAACAAGAGTTCATTTAGTGACCATTACAATGGCACTGAACAAAGTGACTTATGACCATTTTTCACACTGAACAACCATTGCAGCATCCCCATGGTCACATGGTCAAAATTCCAAAATTTGGCACCTGACTCAAACTTATGACCATTGTTGTATCCCCATATCATGTGATCCCCTTTTGCAACCTTCTGAGAAGCAAAGTCAATGGGGAAGCTCAATTCACTTAACAACTGTGTTACTAACTTAACAACTGCAGTGATTCACTTAACCACTCTGGCAAGAAAGGTCGTAGAATGGGGCAAATTTCTCTTAACTGTTTCACTTAACAACAGAAGTTTTGGACTCAGCTGTGGTCGTAAATTGAGGACTACATGTCGTTGTATCAGGACCTTATCCACTAACCACTGTAAGGTATTAAAACTCATTGTGTTTTTCTGAAACCTTTTGGAATACCCTGAATCTTTTTGATGAATGTGTTTCAGGAGATTAAACTCTGCAAATCACCAGGTGAACATTTGTAGATTTAACATCATTGCTGAGTCCACCTGCAGCTCCTGCTGTCTCTGAACTCTGTTACCAAATCCCACAAGGCCAAAAAATAAATCTTTACACAATAAAGCTTTAAAACCTCATATACAGTATGTAGTACACTAACTCTTCACTCTATTTTCCTTATTGTAATGTATTTCAAAAGAAGATCTCGGGTGAAAAATACATGCCTTAAATTTAGGCTGCAATGATAGTGACTATTAACATTTTTACCCTGCTTTTCTTTCAGCTTTTTATCACACATGGGTTTTTTTTCCTTTTATTTTACCTTCACAGCAACGATTCTGTGAAGTAAGTTGAAAGGTAATGACTTGGCCAGAATTACCCAGAGCGCTAGAAGTTTCCATTCCCATTCTAATACCTTTGTCATTACATCACATTATATCTGATTAGAAGATCAACCATCAGAACTCACCTGGAAGACAATTTGCCCGACGGCAAATTTTCAGTGAATATGAAAGAAAACAAAAGTCCAGGATGCAGTCATGCAAGCAAAATTATATAAAATGTGATGCAGTTTAAGAATATTAAGCTTGAACTAGAGCCATCTCCATCAATAATCCATAGTGTCCCCAAGGATATTTTAGCAAATTCTTGGATCCAGCCCAATGGTTAATGAAAAGAAGGACTAGGAGTGATATGATAGTAGTGTTTCAATATCTAAAGAGTTGCCACAAAAAAAATAAAGGGTCAACCTATTCTCCAAAAGCAGGACAAGAAGCAACAGATTGAAACTAATCAAGGAGAGAAACAACCTTTTTAGTTTCACTAATCAGTTTAACAGAATTAGAAGGGATCTTGTAGGTCATCTAGACCAGACATGGGCAAACTACGGCCTGCGGGACACACCCGGCCTGTTGAGCTTTTTAATCCGGCCCGCCGAACTAGTTCTGGCGCAGACTGACACTCAACACTGATCCAGCTTCCACATCCCGGAGCTCTCCAGAAATGTCCCACGTGTGCAAACAGCAAACCCTCCCACCGCGTGTCTTTCCTTTACAGAGCGCCCGAGAGAGTCGCTCTTTGGGTGCTGCTGCCTCGGTGATCGCTGTGTAGCGTCATCTGACACTGGGCAAGCGACCTACGTGAGGCTGGGGCTGTGAGGCCTACAGGCGCAGGACAATGACATGGAGCGGCTGCTGTCCCCGCTCCATGCCCTTCTGCACCTGCCAGGCCCCTTACCCACTGAAGAGGCTGCCAAACCATCCGGGGAGGGCCGTGGGGAGCTGCCCGGCAAAGCGGGACAGGCCGCTGACGTCGGCGTATCTTTGCAGGCGTGGCATGCAGCAGCCATGGAGAAGAAGGTAAGAGGGCGGTGGGCAGGAGAGGGGGGGGGCAGGCAGGCGTGGCTCTGCAGCAGCTATGCCAGCTCTTCTCCCGCCGCCAAGGTGCTGCTGATGGGGAAAAGCAGCTCCAACAAGACGAGCATGCGCTCCACTTCGCCAACTAAATCCCGCGATGGAGAGCATGCTCGTCTTGCCGGAGCTGCTTTTCTCCATCAGCAGCACCTGGGCAGCGGGAGAAGAGCCGGTGTTGCCGCTGCTGAGGCGCGCCTGCCCGCCGCCCCTCCGCCCCACTCCTGCCCGCTGCCCTCTTACCTTCTTCTCCATGGATGCTGCGTTCGGCATCCCACGCCTGCAAAGACACGTGGGGAGGGGGAGTTGTGGGAGGAGGAGTAAGGGTGGGGGGCTGGGAGAGGGGGAGTAAGGGTGGGGGGCTGGGAGAGGGGGAGTAAGGGTGGGGGGGCTAGGGGAGGGGGAGCCCGTCATTGTGGCCCGCGAGTCAAAAAGTTTGCCCACACGTGATCTAGACCAACCCTCTGCCCATACACCATTTCTGACAAATGGCAGTCCAATCTCTTCTTGAAAGCCTCCAGTGATGAAGCTCCCACAACTTTTGAAGGTTGATTATTCTCACAGTCAGAAAATTTCTCTTTATTTCTAGGTGGAGTCTCTCATTGATCAGTTTCCATCCATTATTCCTTGTCTGGCCTTCAGGTGCCTTGGAAAATAGCTTGACCCCTTCCTCTCTGTGGCAGCTGCTCAAATATTGGAACATTGTTATCATGTCTTCCCTGGTCCTTCTCTTCTAGACTAGCCATGCCAAGTACTTGCAGCTGTTCATTGTATGTTTTAGCCTCCAGTCCACTAATCATCCTGGTTGTTCTTCTCTGTGCTCTTTATATAGTCTCAACATCTTTTTTATAGTGTGGTGACCAAAATTGGATTCAGTATTCTAAGAGTGGTCTTACTAAGGTTTTCTATAGTGGTAACCTATGTAGAACTAAGGAGAAATTGCCGGACAGCTAGAACAAAGAGGTGGCTCAGTGGTTAAGATGCTGAGCTTGTCAATCAGAAAGGTCGGCAGTTCACCAGTTCAAATCCCTAGTGCCACGTAATGGAGTGAGCTCCTGTTACTTGCCCCAGCTTCTGCCAACCTAGCAGTTTGAAAGCATGTAAAAAATTCAATTTGAAAAGATAGAGACCACCACCTTGGTGGGAAGGTAACAGCTCTCCATGCACCTCTGGTGTTTAATCATGTTTAGCCACATGATCATGGAATCGTCATCAGACAGCACTGGCTCTTCAGTTTAGAAACGGAGATGAGCACTACCCCCTAGAATCGGGAACGACTAACACATATGTGCAAGGGGAACCTTTACCTTTAGAACAATTAATCAGTGGAAAGGCTTGTTCCCAGAAGTTGTAGATGCTCCAACACAAGAGGTTTTTAAGAAGAGATTGGATAATCATTTGTCTGGAATAGTACAGGGTTTCCTGCTTCAGCAAAGGGTCAGCCTAGAAGATTCCAAAGTCCCTTCTAACTCTGTTATTCTGTTATTCAATGTCTTCTGCTTATTCTTTCTCAACCTTGCCAAAGAGAATATTTCTATTATCCTATAAGATCATTGGTATAAGCACTGGCTGTGAGGGGACCAAGTATGAAATGTGCATGACGGTATGACAGTGAAAATGTTTGTACTTGCACAGTGACATCATCACACACATTTCATCATTTTGCTTTGTTCCTGATTTTATGCCACAAATACATTATTTTCTTTTTGCTGAACATTGCTTCCAGAGTATAGGCACTCTTTATTTATTCCCGGGCTCCCTGATGGATTCTTCTTGCGTTTCATGGTCCTCTTAGTAAGCATCTTCAGATCTATAATTCAAAGATGTCATTCTCTTCAGTATGCAACTTTTCACAGACGTATAATCCCTCTAGAAAGGCTACAGCTTTAACAATTCTTATCTTTATAGTCATTGAAATGTCCTTATCCTTCTTGTTCACGGAAGTTTGTCATTGTTTATTTCTCTGGAATTCATTTCCTCTTTATTTTTTGCAATGAGGAAGGGCAATAATAAAATAAAACTCTATTCCAGAGAGAAAAGGATATATGCCCTAAATGGATTGTTTATTCACTAATGCAAAAAGAAGATTTTTTTGCCCCTTACATTATACAAAAATAACACCCATTGTTTTTCAAGCAGGTTCTTTGCAGGCCAACAAAAAGTCATCATGAACAGCCCCGGCAAAATATATATATATATCAATATTGTTATGATGATCATCATCACCATCATCATTATTTCAGTTTGTGGCTAGCATAAGTCCTAGCAAAAACAAAAAAAAATGCCAAAGAGCAGCATGAAATCACAACACTTCTAGAGACACAATTTACACTTAGCAAAAGCATCAACCTGAGTAGCAAAATAAACGAATATCAAAACTAATTAGCTAATATTTTTTTTAAAAAAGAGGGGTAAGCATTCCTATTGATTTATTTAAAAATAGCAACAGCAATAGCACTTAGATTTATATACTGCTTTATAGTGTTTTACAGCCCTCTCCAAGCAGTTTTACAGAGTCACCATATTGCCCCCAACACTTTGGGTGCTTGTTTTACCCACCTTGGAAGGATGGAAGGCTGAGTCAACTTTGAGCCTGGTGGGATTTGAACTGCCAAACTGCTGGCAGCCAACAGTCAGCAGAAGTAGCCTGCAGTACTGCACTCTAATCACTACGCCACCAAGGCTACACCGGACAACAAAGATTTTGTTTCCTGAACATTTTTGAGTGTATCTTATAGACCTGCAATTTGGCCTATCACATATCCATTTATAGAAATATTTTGTTGTTACAAAATGGCAATATACAGGTACATTTTTAATACCTATTGCCTACGCTGCACACATGAGAGAAACATACAAAAAGATGGAACTGTTGGTGAACGACATCCAGTATTCCAAGTACAACTGGAACATCTATGGAGATCTAAATGTTTTGGCTCTGCTGCTTGGATGCAGCTTGGATACACAAGTTCTGTTGTTACATATCTGAGTGGGATAACCATGCAAGTGAAATGCTTCATATTAAAAAGAATTAGTCACTCTGAAAGAATTTGGTTCTAGAACAGAAGAATATGACACACAAACCACTTGCTGACCCAACAAAGATACTTTACTTCACTTTACATAAAACTTGGACTGATGAAAAATTTGGACTGATGAAAGTGATGATCAGGAAAGGGGAAGATGTTCATAATTTGAAACAGATGCTTCTAAGAAAAACTGATGCCAACATCAGGAAAGCATTTTTTTTTGTTGGTCCACAGATCAGATACATCATCAATGATAAGCAGTTCAAGAATCTGTTAGTGGGCCCAGTGGGGCCAGAAAAGTAGTCTGGAAAGTGTTCAAGAATGTCATTGAGAACTTGCTTGGCAACTACAGAGCAGCAAACTACATTCAGCTGGTTGACAAACGTCTTATAGCATATAAGATTATGAAGTGGAACAAGTCCTTTTTGGACACTGCAGTGAGATGCATCACACAGTGACTACAAAAGACAATCAGCACAAAACACTTTTAGCTCTATTGGACTCATGTAGCATGTTGGAAATGTTATGTGATTAAATACGTTCATTTCTTGTTTTTCAAGATTCCTAAGTGTTACAGCAGGTCTGCCAAACTCAAGGCCTGGAATCTGGCCCGTGAATCTAGCCTACAGGCTGCTTGGATCTGGCCCATGATGTCTCTGCCAGTGAAAACAGAGCTTAGGAGGGCCACAAAAAGCTCTGTTTTTGCTGGCAGAGGGTTGCAGGAGGCCATCACAGCCGAAAACAGAGCTTGGGAGCCCGTTTTCTCTTGCTTAGTGCTCAGGCCACCACACGCACCCCCGACATGAGTGACATCGAGCTGGCCACATCCACCCTGGCCACACCCACTCCAGCCCCTTAAGATCCAAGACAACCCTGATGCAGCCCTCAATGAAATCAAATTTGACACCCTTGTGTTTGGTTTGAAGCAGAGGTGAAATTCAGCAGATTCTAGCAGGTTTGCTAGAACCGGTAGTAACTTTTTTAAGCAGTTCAGAGAACCGGTTATTAGAAGAATCTCCTTTTGTTTTTTTCCACTTTACAGGGTTAATCCTGTATGGAAGGCAGGAAAGAAACATCCTGGTGTTGTTTCTAGCCTAATCTTTATTGCCCTGCTTACAGAAATTGACCACCAAGTCACATGACTACCCAGACACACCCACCAAGCCATGTCCACAGAACTGGTAGTAAAAAAAAAATTGAATTCCACCACTGATTTGAAGGGATATATCATCAACACCAAAAGTTCTTCAGGAAGAAAAACTTCTGGAAAAAAAAAAAGATGTCCAATGTTATAAGAGCAAACCTATTTTTATTGGAAATATAATACTTAAAAGTGTTCTGGTCAGCAGACTCAGCCTAGTGGGCCTTCCCACTACAAACGTTTTCTCTATTTTTTGCTGAAAATGACTCATTTAGCCACTCTTTCATTCTGTCCTTCAGGGTAGCTGAAGGGGGAAGCGGGAAGAAAACAGTCTGATTGATTGACCTCTTTTCCACTTCTATTCCCATTCAAATGCTACTGCTGTTACCAAATGTTCTCCTCAAATATTATATTGTGCATCGGACACTTGCCTTTTTCTTTCCATCTCCCACAAGATTTTTATCCATCATAACACAAGCCAGCTCAAGCCAATCAATCTAATGAAGCTACATTGATTTTATTGTATACTGATAACATCAAACTTTTGAAGCTCAGGAGTGAAGAGGCTGGTAATGATCAAATTAAGGGTTTGCTGTCCCCCAAGCATTAGGAGCCAAATGCAAACTGCTAATGAGCTTTCCAGTCCTCCTGGTTGCCATACCTTCCCTCCCTCCTTTCAGGATTTAACGGAAAGCAGCTTGAGTTTAGGAGAAATAAGAATTAACTATAGAGCCTGTGACACTCGGATGAAACAGAGAACAACATCTAAGCATCAAAGATCTTGAGATATAGGAATTCATTTCTAAAATTACGGTTTTCACTGTTAATTGATCTAGTAATAAAGCCCTACTTGTAAAACTGCAAGAGTTTAAATGAGAATCAGCATAATAAAGTTTACAGGAGACACACACAGAGAGAGACAAAACATTGCACATATGAAATGACACAGCTGCCTGGGTTCCACTGATATCGTTATACAACAAGGGTGAGAGGATTGTCACATCTTTCATGCTGTCATAGGTATCATACCACTACTACCTACTACAGGTAGTCCTTAATTTATGATCACAATTTTTGCTGCTACGTGAAACACCCATTAGGTGAATTTGGCATATTTTATGACCGTTCTCGTCACTTAACAACTGTTAAGTGAATTGCTGTAGTTATTAAGTTAGGAACACCGTTGTTAAGTGTGTTGTGTTGGAAGAAAATGTCCATCTGGATTCAGTTCCAAGTGGGAAGAAAGACACTAGAAACATGGAGGCTGATTTGGAAAAATGGTTTAATGGTGATTCTGAGTAGCTGACCACATGGAAGACAGACAGAGAGAGAGAGAGAGAGAGATTTGAACTTGAGCTTCCTGTTCCTGTGGCAAGGAGATGTATGACCACATGGAAGACAGAGAGAGAGAGAGATT